>JASTWP010001984.1:0-54259 GCA_030770255.1 Temnothorax ravouxi | reverse complement strand
TTGTACATAAATTCCGAAGAGGGTCCACTGTCAGTTTCGGATGATATTTTAGTAGAAGCCAAGCCAGCGCTGATCATTCCGGAAGATGATAGCGTGGAGGAGCTTACCGACACCACTGAATCTGTCAAAGTGATCCCCGAGACCGACGAAGAGAAACTGGAAAATGAGCTTGAATCGGACACTGCATTGCCCACGGAAGAGACTCTGATCTCAGAAGAACTAGAGGACATGTTTGTCCCAGAACACACGACAGTTGAGTTATTAAACGAGTTCGTCGGCGTGTCTAATAGTCATATGAGAAATGATATTGAAAATACACTGCCATATCCGCCTGAAGATTTAACTGCATTCTGCTCTCAAATATCCGAGCTTCAAAACACAAGTGCAGTCGAGACAGAACAGTTTATAACATCCTCCTCGCGAATTGAGCAAATCGAGGAGATAAAAAAACGTCCTCTTTCATCGGAGGATCGCGTAACATCGCCGAAATTCTATCCCTTAGACGATTTGGAGTCGACGCATCGTTTGCCGTCACTGCTCTCAGACGTTCCGACATGTTCCCTCTCAGAAAAGCACTCGAGTGAGCCTCAGGACGCTAGTACTTTCCCCCGAACCCGAAAGCGTGCCAATCTCTTTGGAAGATCTACCCCCGGCGCCTGAAGACACGGGAACACAAAGCTTAGATTCTTTCGATTATCCTTTACCACCGGAAGAACTCTCTTGTCCATTATTATTGATTCCTCCCCAGACCATGTCTGTAGCCGATCTACCACCAGCTCCCGTCGAGCACGCGGCCAGCCCGAGAGACCCAACAGAGACGCTCCTCACACCGCCCATAAGTCCTAACTTCCAACGATCCAATACCACACCGGCATCGCGACAGAAACCGCCACGATAGATCGCTCGCAAATTCCTTCGTTTTATGAGAACGACAGCAGCAATCGTGAGCAATCGATGTTGCTGAGCGAACCGCTGACGATGTCATATAATCAATCAGACGTTGAGTTGAAGGAGAGACTGGCGGCCGAGTGTGTAGCGAAGACCGAAAGCCAGGAAGAGGCCTTGTCGTGTCAGTTGTCGAACTCCATCCCGTCGACTGCCACCAAGGAGCATCACCAGGTGACTAACATGCAACACAACTTCCTGGCATGAATGCGGCCGGCCAAAGTTCTTTGGCGGACGCCTCGTTCCACGTATATCTTCGTCGTACGGTTCGCACAGTACTGTTTCTGTGGTCTTATAGCCTGAAAATATCGGCTTCCCCCCCCCCCCCCGATTTCCACACTCTTCCCAGAATCCCTCCAGTGCTCTCTGTTCAGAAATTATTGACACGTACTTTGAACTTGGAAAAAAACTCGCTTTCCCTCTTCCCCCTCTCCCCTCCCCGTATCCAGCGAACAGCCTCGCCTTTCCGCCCCGTTCTCTCGACGAAGTGACGAAGGGTAACATCGAGTGACATGAGACTGACAGTTACGTACGGGGGAGACCTTGCACAATTCTCGTCTCGAGAACAAAATTATACTTTACCGTTTGGGTGTGCCGATGCACGACCGGAGCCGGTCAGTCCTCAGAGAGTCCGCTGAAGTCCATTTTCCGTCCCGATGCGTCCCCGTTGTTTCAAGGGTCTCGTCTCGTGTGCATCCTTCGTTCTGCCGAACGTGATTAACACAAGCCTTACTCTGCTATTCGATGTCCTCCGATGCTTCCGCCCATCTCTCCGTCTTATAAAAAAGTCCATATTTATATATTATATATATTACTACACTACCACAATTGCCACCTGTGTTGTTTGCCTCTTGGTTTTCTTGACAATATTAACATGACCTTTTGATTAAAATCGATGCGTTGCAGTAGAGTACTTTTTATAGCGCGGCGAATAGCGGAATAACCATTCGCGCTGCCGCGCCAGTTAATGTCATTTCCGTAGATTTTGTGTATCTTTTTCCATATCGAGAACGCTATCTTATACTAATAATATAACATAGACGCTCGAATATGTTAGAGGTACCTCTAGCGTGAATCTCATTGATAGACGTAAAAGCAGTTGGACTAATGACACGCCCGCGGTAGCTGGCGTTTTAGATTTTTTTAAATAGACGTGCTCATTAGAAGAGCTCGATACTTTGCTGTCGTGCTGTTTCTCGTAATTGCATCTGTTGTGTCGTAAGCATCTTGTAACTTGCGCATGCCGAGTTTCCTTATCTAAGGGGTTCGTCAGCGGGATTTTCAGTTCTTTGCGCTGCCCGAAGCATGACGAAACGATTCTGCTGAGGCATTTCGTCGTCGCACGTTGCGCTTCAAGCGAGGAGGTAATAGTCATCGCGATTGTCCAGGCGCACTGCTAAGGCTGGCCGAACTTGAAATACGTTTTAACGCGTATTTTTATATCAATTATACTCTTATTGTTAGTAACAATTTACCTAGAACATTTCGCCAACTTCATTTCCATTTGTTTTATTATATATTATAATTATAAATTATTGCTATATAAAAACTGCTACTAGTTTTTTTTTACATACATACGTATATACATGAAAAATTCTATTTTGAGTTCTCTTGTTGAGCAATCTTAGAATAGCTGTTATCTCTTACTTGAACTGCAACATATGCAACATAATTATCTCGTGATTCATTTGTGACACTCATTTGAACCTGATGATTCACAAGAAGGGAAGAGATTTTGTTTTATGAACGAAAACTGTTCGGCAGAATCGGTCTTACGTTCTTCGTTCTCGTTACAGCATGTTCTGGGATTTGGACTTGAAGAAAGAGAGCGCGAGAAAAATGATAAATGAACGAAACACGTGATGACGATCGCGTAACAAGGAGACTTGTATTTTACAGAACGCTCCGGAAGTCGAGGCACCGGTAGAAAACAACGTCGCCCATGATGTTAGCACGACGGAAAGCGCCGATGAGCCCCCTAAAGTTGCACCTCCGGCTATCCCAACCGAGGCACCCGCCTCCCCGCCAACAGCACCGGCTATCACCGAGGATGTCGCCTCGGTCACCAAGGTATATATATATTATTTTTTTCTTTCAGTCTAGTCGCAGTCTGAAGATTATAATCACGTACGCTACGTCTGCGCTATTATTAGCCTGGAGTGAGTCATTGTCGATGATACGCGGGATAGCATCGATCGATCCTTTCGAGTACAGTGTGCGAGGAGAGTCTCAACAGCTCTCGGCTCTTTATCGTTATTCGCTTAATGATTGGAGATTTTACTTATACACGTTATATAAAGTGCTTTAATGATAAATTTAAAAGATGGTAGAGATAGAATGAAAATATTGTTTTCTCACCGCCGGGCCGAAAGCGACAACTTTCGTCCCGCTGCGCGGGACGAAGTTCTCGTTTTTCGGCTCCGTCGATGAGAAAAATCGTATACACACTCCTCGGGCAGTAAATAAGAAAGCCTCAGATCACATGTTTGTCAAACAATTACATGTGATCTGAGACATTTCTTACTTTACTGCCCTAGGTGTGTAATATACTATATTAAATTATACAATTATATTATGAAGGGTATGATTTCCAAGACAATTGTAAAACTTTTGTCTTGGAAAGAGCCTGAATCTCGGAAAAAGTATTTGTTCCTAATAAATTCTAACTATTAACGTTTTATCAACAATTTGCAAAATAAAGAATAAGACATAATAGTATGTCTTGACGATTATCGGATAAAATTCCTTAGCTGCTTTAAATAATTGGAATACTTAGCAATTTTGATGTGACTCAGTATTGTACATGCATGATGATCGCCAAGAGATCATTTATGCTCGACGAGTGTAAATGATTCTGAAGGTCATTATCGAGTATACTGACCGACGAAGATTAATGAGCGAGGGGCCATCTGATCATTAATACTGCGATTGCACCTTCTTACAGTGACTAAGCAGTTATAAACGCTATTATAATGCTTTTATTTTCTTTCTCTCCAAAGGCCATCGAGGAGATCGACATAAGTGATAAAGCAGTCGCGGCGGCAGTGAACGAAGCTATCGAATGCAACACGAATGTAAGTTCAATTAATTTGAATTAGAATTAATTAGAAATGCGAATATAAGTGTTCTCAAATGGATAAGACCATTAATTTTTTCTTTCTTTTTTTTTCAGGAAATCATCGCTGACGCGCACCACCAAAACAACATAAACGAATAAGCGCCACTAATCGAATTGTATTTTGGAAAGAAGAAAGTTCTTTTCTCTCGTTAAAACCAAAAAAGTATATTATATAGATATGTATATTTGGACCATTCCTGCAACAGAAAATAACGTTCTTTCGTTACGAGCAGCAAAAGGGGAAAACAGGGCGATGACGACGATGACGATGACGACGACCGCGGCATCGCGAGAGCATATTAGACTCTATAGTAGGCCTATTAATTATTGGACGGTGTTTAACGGCAGGACAAACGAGAATACGTGTGTGAAAGTCTATGATCATTTATTTAAGAACTGTTTACGTTCACTACGAGATCATACATTGCATGAACATATGATTCTGAAGAAGCGCATATAACGTTCGTGCACGGTCTCTTTCACGGATCAAACGACGCTCGTTTCATTTCTTGTGGCACGCGGAAAGGGCTTTAAAGCATCGGAATACTTTCGGGCCGTGTCCAGCCGCGGGTTACAACGATCGTCACTGCTGCGTAGAAATTTTTAAAGTATCATTAACTTGTTACTGAAGTAAAGTCTAATGCTCGAACATCGCGCGACGGACAAGCGATAGAAGCGATTAATTAAGATCGTCAAGACGATAGGGCGAGAATCGTTTGTCGCGCATTCCAGAGGAAATACTCATTGGATGGCGCCCTCCCGTAATTACATAACTATTGTACTCTATGAGAGCGAAAGAGTGTGAACGAGAATGAAAGTGAGATAGAAAGAAAGGGAGAGTATGAGAGAGAATGAAAGAAAGAGAGAGAAAGAGAAAGCCGAAATATAGAGGAGGAAATCGAGAGGGCAGGCTGTGTGTGATATAGCGATTGACGGTGTGAAAGGGGAAAGAGAATGATAGCATTTAGCGAAACGAGAGATGGGGATGCGTCTTCGCCACGATGAGAACAGGAAAAAGATGGAAATACGCGAGCGAGAGAAAACTGAAAGCAGAAGCGGACAGGAGATTATTCACGCGACACGCGACAAAGTTTCGTACGAATAAGATATCGCGCTCACATCGGCGATCTCGGGGGCACCCGGCATATTGTTTCGCTCGTATTTCCTTCGCGGTCCTTGGTTTTCCTTTTTCCGTTTTACATCTGTACAATCGAGACGTTTTACGTTGTAACGAGGAACTGCACATTTTTAACATATAATTTTGATAGGCGCGCGCGCGCACAAAGGCGTTTGCGAGAACACGAGGAGAGACACATTATACACCAACACACGCAAAGAGGACATTTTACACCGCGTATACGTATATACGTACCATGGAACATACGAGATAAAGTATATACAGTAAGTCGAAAAAAAAAACGAGATGTAAGTGATATATTAATCTAGACTATAGAGAGAATGCGTTTGTGTAAATTCGGCGTTTGTTCGAAACATTGCTACTTCTCCATGCGAGAGAGAACACTTATGACGAAGCCTATCGTAATTTTTATGATAATCATTAAAAAAGTATCGCCTAATTACAATTTACGAGATATGCACAATTTACCACCCCGGAACGGTACTTTTGTCAAGTTTTCATACGATGTTTCTACGTTTCTACGTTTATACGGATCTCCAGAAGTAAAAGAGTAATTGTCTTACGAGAAGCTTTTTTTATCAAGATCGTAGCATAGATCATAAAATTGTAAACGAGAAGCGCATTATAGCACGTGTGAACACGCTCCGATATCCGGTAATATCGCCGAGCGATAGAGAGGATAAGGATCGAGTCTTTAACTCGTATCCGTGACCGGCATTAATTTCTAAGCGGTTACATACATATTTACGTGTAAGGGCGGGAAAGAAGTAAAGTTAAAAGTTGTATAGTAAAACCATTCATTAAATATATCTGTCCGTAAAAATGATCTTTACAACGAAAAGAAAAAAAAAGAAATTCATCGTCTTCTTGATAGGACGACACGTTTTGGCGACGAGAGCGAACTTTTTATCGAAATTCTTCACGAGCGAACCGAGACTGATGATAACCTGTACACCCGTAACATTCTCTAGTGATTGTTATCACTCTGAGGCGCCGTCGAGGCAAACTCGTTTATTTATTTTGCGTCGGAGACTACCAACAAAATTGTGAATGAGACCTTTGAATCGAAACCGCCTCAGACGCGAAAGTACAGTCTCCAGTATCTTCGATCAACAGTTATAATAGTAATTAAACTATTCTACATTTATCTATAACCTATAATAAACTGTGAAACAAAGTATATCAGCGACGAGTATTTATTTCATCTCGAATCCTGTGTTCCGCATATCATAACTTACAATTAGTACTAATATACAGGAGTTATATACACGGTATACATTTCTTTCTTCTTTATGAAAATATCAAAACCTATTACACTAGCCTTTCTAGACTGTTTATCACTGTATCTAGCTCGTCTTTATTCAGTTCCAAATTTATAATGCGTCGAGATTCCTTATCTTCTACTGTGAGATCTAATTGAAGGAGAGATTCTCTTAACGAGGCCATTTTGCTTGAACCCATCACCAACTATAAAGAAATATAACGAAGCGATTAAAGCCAAAAGTAAATATAGAGATAAATTAATGAATGCAGTCATTGATAAAATGATTGTTTGATACCTTCAATCTCCAATCATGATCGATTACGGTAGGTAGTTTCCTTTTGTAATGATCCCTCAATAAAGCGTTTGTCAGTTGTTCCCTACGCACTTTTAAGCAAGTAAGAATGTTCTGTTGCACTTGCTCGGGTAACTCGTGGTATTCTTGCGGCATCTAGAAAACGATAATTTTCCAGTAAAAAGATGATAAGTAAAATAGGTCGATTTCTGCTTAAAAAGTGTAACATAAATATACATATCTATATATGTAATCTTATGTTTTTTGGATTGCTGAATACGTTGGTAGCATTTTTATCCGTATAAATGGGAAAATAGTAAAAATTCGCCTTAAAGGAATTGAAATAAATCCCTTTTAATATTAATTCGGTTAATGACAATTTTGTGTGTTACACTTATTTAATTACTTGTAGACTTGTATTACAGTTTAGTTTTATAACTTTTTGTACTAAAAACTAAGGAAATGCTTCAAAATAAAATAATTCAGAATTAGTAAATCTGATACAGAAAATCAATATTTTAATTTATATTATAATATAAAAATTAAAAAAGATAGTCAATGCCTCATTCTCAAAGAATCTTAAGTCTCATCAGATGTGTACACGTACAGTTTTGAATATGTTAAAATGGTAGACTTTCATACCTAGAGGCATATTAGGTTTTTAAAGGTAGACCTTCGTCTGGAGCCCTATTCTACTTTTCGTATTATATTGTATAGTATAACGTTTCGTAAATTCATTCATTGTCATCAGAGTCTGAAAAGGCTTCGACATAAAAGATTCGATATTTAAATATTAACCAGGAACAGATATTGAATTCAAATAACGAGTATGAGTAAAAAACCAGAGAACCATTATTGTTACATCTGAGCAACAGTCTACTACACGAGTACCAAGTTACGTTACACTTTTTAGACAGAAATTGGCCTATTTTACCCATCGTTCTTTACTCTAAGAATTCAAAAGAGTTCAAGTATAGAGTTATATTATTACATAAGTTATGTTGTAGTATAATTAACGATAAGACATAACAGTCAATTTTTCAGCAGAGTCACACCTTTTCTTCCACCATATAGAGAGAGGCAGGATTCCGCAGCAGTGACGATATTAGCTTGTACACTCCTTCGTACTCCGCTCTGGTCCAATCCATACTGTTGACGAATTGTCGATACGATGGTCCTGGGCGACCGCAAATCTCGTCGACGCACGCATGCAACAACTTAACACGAAATAAGATAAGTCAGATGATTATCAGACGAAAGCAAGTATGTATTACCGACCTCCTTCAAGACGTCGTTCTTCTCTTCGCTGAAGAGGCTGATGTACAACGACTGAGTGCTGCTCTCCATGACTGGTTCTCCTCAACGCGCGTTTCTTTCACTTCGACAACGTCAATGTCAATGTCATCACGCGAAAATAAATTACAATTTAAATTCTGGAAATTTGATAAACCTTATAAATACGTTGCACCTCGTGTGACTTTGGTCGACGAAAGACTCTTTCAGTCAAACGCAATTTCTGAATGCACGCCTAGAATGCACTTTTTTTTTAAAGGTTCGGAATGGGCACGTTTCTATCGACGTATTTATAACTGGAGGTGCCACTTTTTTTATTCGAATTGAGAATGTATTTTTTTTTTGTTGTATCTCTCGGGTGAGGGAAAATGTGCCTTTAACCTCTCCTTGAGGCTATATAACACAGCCAGAGAGAAGGATGAGAGTTGAGACTGTTGAGGAGAGGCAATGACGGCTGACGGCAGTGACGACGGCGATTTTCTTGGGACTTGGGACTTGAGTTTTGAGTTGGGACGCTTTTGCTAGGCTAGAGTTGGTCAAGGTAAGCCAACTAGTGTTCCTTTCAGTGATTGGCTCCGCCATTTCCCGATTAGCGCTTCCGGTTTTTCAAAACATTTGACAGGTTGTTGTCATATCAATTAATAATATATAAAGTATTCAGCAATTATAGAATATTCTAACTTGAAATAAATACTACTGATATGTTTTAAATCTTAATAATATTATTTAAAATAAAGTGCAAGTAATACTGAAAATCTATTTGAAAATTCCGCGTATCAAGTTGATCACGTGGTTTGATCGGAAAATGGCGTCTTTGAAACTTCCGGCCGATATTGGCTTAAGGCCCGGTTTCACCAACGTGATTTAATCTAATCGGTCGATTAAACTCACTCTTCGTCTCTTTCTAGGGGAACAGTTGGAAAGAGATGAAGAGTGAGTTTAATCAACCGATTAGATTAAATCACGTTGGTGAAACCGGGCCTAACTCTACCTTGACCAACTCTAGACGGAACGCGAGTTAAAAGTTTGACATTAGCAAGCTTTCACGTCGCGATGAGTTTCTAATACTTCACGTCACGTTACGTAAATTCGACTAGTAAATTCTGAAAAGTTGCCAAGTAGATCAGGTATATAAGTGGAGGCAATTGGTTAAAGCAGAGAATACAATGTATCAACTATGCTCTGCTTCAAACTAAAAATACATACATAAATTGTCAATTTCTTACTTACCGACATCAAACTATTGCAAATATTAATTATAAACAAACGGAACATGAGCGACGATTTTCCTTTTCAGAATCTTTTTTCGACCCAAAATACACAAAATAAAAAAGTTTCAACAAAATCGGAGAGGTTGGCGCTATACTTCATATTTACCATGTATTTTCCGCGTAAACACGTAACCAATTAGAAGCGTTTCTCATTTTCGGTTATTCATATTCGCGCTTCTGATTGGTTACGCGTTAAGCGGAAAGCACACACTTCTGCATAACGCATAATGCGTAAGCATAAGAAAATTGATTGGTTCATACACATATGTGCATAAGGAAATAGACCAATCAATTTTCTTATGCTTACGCATTATATGCGTTGTGCAGAAGTGTGTGCTCTCCGCTTTATGCGGAAAATACTTACATGCCATGGGACTCTAGCCTCAAGCGCGCTATGTAATACTATTGAAAATTTTGAGATAGGTGCGCTCATCAGTTTCTGGTTTATCATGGGAATCCATCTTGATTTAAATATATTTATTTTTAAAGTAAATCTTAATACCCATTGACGAATAAATTGATTTGTATTTGTTTTTGGGTGTAGTTCCGAATGACCCTGCTCCCGATCGACTTAAAATTTTACAGATAAGTTGTTTTCGATGTGAACAATGAATTGCGCGTGATCCCAACTTCGGGAAATAAAAAAATTTTATTTTAATAATAGCATTTATCGATTAAAATCGATTCTATATGATATATATATATATATATATATATATATATATGTTACTGTAAAAGTGATAAATTCGATAATTATATACATATAATTACCGGTTATTATGCATAATTTTCAACATACGGTGATAAATGTGATAAATTATAGCAAATTTATCAATTTTACCGGTAATAACCAAGACTTTTTGGTAAAAGTAATAGTACGTTTGGTAAAAGTAAAAACCCTGCGGGGGGGCTCCACTACCATTAAACTAGACACAAGTGTGCCTTGTAAAGTACATGCTTAAACTTTCCACGCGTGGAAAGTTGTAAACCTTTCTTTCACTCGGCAACTGCCTCACGCACAGCTGCTATGCTGCGTCCTCCTCTATTGCATAGAATAGTACATACGTTCAGCGCAACAAATATATTTTCTTTCATTCTAACTTATTATACTAGTTCAGAAGTGCAGAGAAAACGAACAGGCCTTATATGTAACAAAAAAATGGTACTCTGAAGTAACTGCTTTTACTTGCAAACATTATTTTTTTTAGTAGTTTTTACTCTAAACGAATGGTAAAAAAAGGTGCTAAAATCATTCCATATATCCCTGATTTATAGGTATTTATAAACTTTACATATTTTTAGTGAAACGTTATCTATAATATTTGTAAATATACAAGGTGGTAGTTATAAAGAAATCCTATAGTGAAGGCCGAACTTCCTCGATATCGATAATGTCAACATTTCTAATCCTGTTTTCTATGTTATATATCTATATCTGTCCTTGTCTAACGAGAGGCATCTGTCCTTGTTCGATTGCTACGCCATCTCTCGCTACACGCAATACTGCTTATCCTATCAACCTGAATGTGCTTTTTCTTGATAAAACTTTATTAGAGAAAATCTTTTTTTCTAGGCGTTGAATCAGTTCTATTTACACAATATTGTTCCTACATGTTGTCCCTACCCCGCTGGGTGTCATTATATATATTATATACCTATATATATAAACTGCAGTATTTTTGTTATTGTCGTCAGGTGACAGCTGTATGTGCCTAAATTAGTAAAATTTTTAATTTTTTTTGTTCCCGATATGAAATCGTATCGTATGTCGCGGGGTAGATTTTTGTGCGTACTTTAATTCTGTAAAAGAATTTTGCAATTCTGTAAAGCCAATTCAAAGATTTCTTGTAATAAAGAAATGTCGATACTACTGCCACTATAGAATCTCCTTAAGTACTCTAAAAAATATTTTAAAGGGTGATTTCTCTCACAAATTCAAGACGAAAGCTTCATATGACCATATGTCCGAAACGTCTTAGTTTCAAAAATACAGGGTGTCAAAGTTAAAGAAAAAATTATTTCCAAAAATTTCGAATTTGAATAAAAAATAATGTATGGTCCCAAATGTTCAGTCTTCATGTCCTTCAAATACAAGGTTTCATCAAAATAACCCAAGTGGTTTTTCGAAATTTTTGGAAATAACAAAATTTTTCCTTCAACTTTGACACCCTGTATTTTTGAAACTAAGCCATTTCGGACATATGGTCATATGAAGTTTTTGTCTTAAAGCTGAGTTTCCACTGAGCGCGTCACGCGTCGCGTCGTCTGTCGTTAATCAATCTAAACATCCCGTCATAAATAATTATAATGTAATAAAATAAGATGTTTTGATTGGTTGCGATGGATGATTGCGCGACGCGTGACGCGCTTGTGTGAAAAATCACCCCTTAAAATCTTTTAGAGTACTTAACTACTAGAGTACTTAACCACCCTGTATAAAGAATAATTTTAAATAAAAAAAATTTATTTTTAAGTTTAAAAAATTAATCTGCTTTACTCTGCTCATTCAATAATTCAACTTGTGACATTTTGGATGGGAATATCACGAATAGAGACAGTTGAGCTACACTAAGAGTCAAACCAACTGCATTCTGAAACTATAAATATATGTGATGCAATATTAACAATATGTATATAAAATATATAATGTATATAAAAGTAATATATATATAAAATAATCTTTTGTGTCTTTAAATATTTAAATAACTACATTGCAAAGAATACTTACAATAACAAAAACATTATCAATGATAATACCATACAATAACCACTGAAATGAAACTAGTGTACCCATAAAGATAAGTGGAAATGGAAGGATTTCTGTGTTTTTTGTTTGTATAACCTTTTTCTAAAAAACAATATTTTAATTATGACACTATCGTGTTAAATATGATTAAAATATATTTATAGAAATTTAAGCTATTATGTATAGAAAAAAAAGATAGAAAAAAGATCTACTCACAAGATGCACAAGAGGAGCTGCAATTAAAAGTAAGAGAAGTACTGTAATCACAATGCCAAATCTGTATTCAACATTTGTTGGATCTTCTATTTGTGCATAGACAAGAAAAATTACAACAAAGATTGTTACTTTATATGTTAATTTAAGCACTTCATTCTAAAAATAAAAAATATATAATAAACAAAAAATGTCGATCAATTGCAAATCAAATATATTTTAAAATAACATATCAGTATCAGAAGAAGTACCGTATTTGGTGCATAACGGTAATATATTATCATATAAATCGTGCTTATCAATAAACCAAATATATTAGCATTTATCATGTTAGGATCACCTAACATCCAAGCGTGTCGAAGCATCAATATGCATCTAAAAAAATATTTGGTTACATAATCTATAGTTTACTTACTTTCAATTTTTGTAACATTATTATTTTATTACAAATATATAAACGTACAAATATTTAATCTTTACAATTAATTACTAACTGAGAGTACTAAAAATATCGTTATATAAATGTATCGCTATATAAATAATATATCGTTATTTATTGTAAAATATGTAAAATTTAGTTAATGCTTTATTTAATTAAATAACTTATATACACAGGATGTTAAATTTCAAACGTAACAGGTTGAATACTTTGATAACTAAATAAAATATCAAGATCCGATTTTTTTTTAAGTTGTATTGTTTCAAGGCGGACAAATTTCGATAACAAAAAAATTGATCTTAGGTGGAGGCGTTAAGGTCAAATGAAACAATACAACCTAATAAAAAAACCGGACTTCGATATTTTATGTAGTTATCGAGATATTCGACCTGTTACGTTTGAAATGTAACACCTTGTGTATATATATATATATATATAATTATATATATATATATATATATATATATATATATATAATTTATACGTATACTTACAATCCTATGCCACCAAGAAAGGGCATTGGATCAACTCCTCTGGCTGAACCTTTCTTATATATGTTGCGACATGTTAGTCTATAAATTATAAAAATATAGTATTATAGTAATAAAATTTAGTATAAATAAACATTTTCTAAAAACATTACAATTTTTTATTATATTATACCTAATAACGATTTATACTCTACCTTAGCAGATATTAATAGTAAACAGATATTAAACTGATAAGTCACAAAATATGATGAAATTGTTATTGCAGCTTTACACTAATACAGTACAATATTAGTCGTTATAAAAACCAATCAAATGAATACTAATATATTTAATTTTTTTAAATACTTTCTAAATGTTTCTAAATAAACTACAAATGGTTTTTCCCAAATTTTAGCCAAGTTAATAACGAATCTCATTAAACTTATGCTCGTTTTAATCAGTAAGATCAGGCGCAACAGGCGGTACAGAGCCGGATTTTCCATTTTGGTTCTTAAAAATTTATAATAAATAAAATACGGAGTAAAAGTGCAGGTTAACATGCACTTAGTGAACCTGAGTGCACCTGACTTTGCCTGGGTCTTTTGCCGACCCTGAGGCCTGAGGGTGCTGTCACATGGCAGTCAGAAATTCGGAAAACGGAATCTCGGAAAAGTAACGGAGATGGGGTCAACCAATCAGAGTCAGCTCGATCGGTGCGATTTTTCAAGGGCCGGGCTTTCCATGGAACGACTTTTACGGAAAACTAAATGGCATTCTAACCTTAACATATTTTTAAATTAAAGAAATTTTTATATAATTTTAGAGTATAATAAAAAATACGTCGCAGCTTTATTTTTTAATAGACTCTACTACTACGGTAAGTATCTTTTTTCTTCTAAAACAATAAAAATAATTTTTTCAATTAGACATGCAAAAATTGCGGACTTGTCAGTCCGAAATTTTTGTGACTGGGTTCCCCATGGACTCTGATATTTCCGGAATAAGTAAAAATTGAAAAAATTATTTTTATTGTTTTAGAAGAAAAAAGATACTTACCGTAGTAGTAGAGTCTATTATAAAATAAAGCTTCGACGTATTTTTTATTATACTCTAAAATTATATAGAAATTTCTTTAATTTAAAAATATGTTAAGGTTAGAATGCCATTTAGTTTTCCGTAAAAGTTGTTCCATAGGGAGCCCGGCCCTTGAACAATCGCACCGATCGAGCTGACTCTGATTGGTTGACTCCTTCTCCGTTACTTTTCCGAGATTCCGTTTTCCGAATTTCTGACTGCCATGTGACAGCACCCTTAAGGATGTATCGGAGGTACAGTCTTAGGGTGCGTTCCGTTTCACGCTCACGCATGATGCGCACAGAAGCGCACAAGATTGTTCCGTTTCACTCCATATGCAGTTCATGCGCGCATGGGAACGTTCTCCCACCACAATGCCGCGCCATGTTGTGCAGCGCATGAGAGCGCATGAGCTGCCTCAGCCCCCGAGATGATAGATGATGTAGTCCATGGTCCATGCGTGGTCCATGCGCGAGAATTATTTAGGCGGGAAGGAGTGAGAAACGGACCGAGACAATGAACTCGTGCGATGCGCTGCGTTTCATGCGGTTCATGCATGAAACGGAACGCACCCTTGGATGTATCGGACCTAATTTTCAAAGCGCTACCAAGTGGATAAAAATTTGTGAGAATGATTTTTTAGTCTTCCTGATGTGCTACAAAAAAGTAGAAACGAATCCACTAAACGGTTGCTGAGATATAACGATTTTAATTTTCACTGATTTTACACGTATTCTTATGGGAAGAGACGATTTTGACGGATAAAACAGCTAAAAAAATGTTGAAGGAGCGTTACCAATATTTTGAATTTTTTTGTATGTACATCTAGTATACGAATAGATGAAAATATCTGCCAAGTTTCAATTGTCTTCACTACACCGTTTTAAAGAAATAAATTATAACTTGAGATAATTGTGCTGTCGGCACGAATGTATTTCGATGAAAAAACATTTGTAAAGTAAAAAATACCTTTCTAGGAGTAAAAATAAGACTCCAACTATCATTTGAGTATCTTACATCTAGATTTACATCTAGATTTATGCGTTAGGCGTAGATATTCAAGTATTTCAAATTTCGTGCACTTTTGTCTAACAATAAGATTGTACCTCCGATACATCCTTAATTAATGATCGATTACATAATGTATGATACATATATGAGTTACATACCTAAATAGAGAAAGACGATAAATAAATATTTATTATCGTAACACACTTACGTTCCCGATAACATTTGTGCCATCGTAGTAATTGTGGCACAAAATCCCACAATTTCTTTATAATCTTCTAGGACCATTTTTCTAGATTTGCTTCGACTAGGTATACTCTCAACTCTGACTAGCACAATTACTATCAATTGTTATCAATGTAAAATGCTACATCCATAGACATATACAATGTCTATAGCTACGTCACAGTATTATACTGTGGCTACATCAAAATTAATGGCTGGTATTCATATAGCGAATTTGGTTGGACGCACCAGTGCGCACTCAGTGCACATTAGTGCTGGCCGCTAGGTATAGAGTTGGTCAAGGAAGAGTTAAGCCAACTAGTGTTCCTTTCGCTGATTGGCTCTGCCATTTCCCGATTAGCGCTTTCGGTTTTTCAAAACATTTGACAGGTTGTTGTCATATTAATTAATAATATATAAAGTATTCAGCAATTATAAAATATTCTATAACTTGAAATAAATACTACTGATATGTTTTAAATCTTAATAATACTATTTAAAATAAAGTGCAAGTACTAAAAATCTATAGTTTACGTAAATAACCTACACTATAGATTTTCGGTATTGACATTGACAGTGAATATCGGAACGCAGCCTTAAGGGTCGACAGGAGTAACACTACCGACCTCTGTCGGGTTGCTTAGCTGCGAGTCCGTATTTTATTTATTATAAATTTTTTAAGAGCCAAAATGGAAAATCCGGCTTTTTAGCGGGTTGCGGCTGATCTTACTGATTAAAACGAGCATAAGTTTAATGAGATTCGTTAATTAATTTGGCTAAAATTTGGGAAAAACCGTTTCTAAGCAGCTTTTCAGGCTTGTCATCATCAGAAAATCCTGATAAGAAACGATATGATGTGTTGGTTCGGTTAAGTCATATAAATATCGATGAGATGTCTATCATTTTATTCTTATATATCCGTAGTAATGCATACGGTAAAATTATTACCATAAATAACGATATATATTATATCGAGTATATACGATTGATTCAGACGGGCAATAATTGTACATATAGAAAACGATTCATAACCATAAAGTTTGTATAGTTATTTCCTTATTTGGATCTAAAACGATAGAAACCGATTCGATTCGATTAATGTTTTATCTGTCTTCTAAAAATGCAACGATAGAACCGATAAGATACGATTAAAAACGATACAGATATAGCCGTTTTTTATCGTTTTTTATCGGAGATGGTTACCAGGGATGGCTTATTCGAGTTTCGAACAGATCGAGTGAAAATATAATCAGATTTGCACGGTGCGAGAAAGAATGGATGACGAGAATGCACGCGCCCACGACGACGGCGACGAGGAATATTCACAATTGTCATTGTTGCATCTCCCGGTGGAGGTTTGTATAAGAAAAATAAAAACGTCGATTTTTTTGGTTGTATTTCATGTACACGCTGCGCGAAATTCTTTTTCTTAATTGTCGCTGTTATTTCGTCCGTCAGGGCACGCATTAAGCTCTTCAGAATGAATTTCGATCAGAATTATTCCATTTTCTCTAATAAATAATAGAAATCTAGAAAATAAGAACTAAACAATTCCGATCGGAATCCATTCCGAAATAGTTTCGCAGTAAGTGTATACAGTAGTCGCTTGTCGCTTGTCGATGAAGTAAAGTGTGCTGAACCAGCGACGGTCAACTCTTTCTTTCGTTCTGTCCCCATCTCTTCCGGAACGTTTGTTTGATTGTGCGTTTAATTATTTTATTGTGCTGCATTTCAGGTATTCCTGCATATATGTTCCTTTCTGGATGCGTCGACGTTACACAGTTTGAGCTCAGTGTGCAAACAATGCTACCTGGTTTTAAACGATGCAGACTCAAAACTGTGGAAAGAGCGAATTAATCATATCTTATGGCCGAATGCTACCCACTCGCTCTTTTGTCCTGGTTAGCTCAAATTGATAGCATCTTACGCCACGACTAATCCTTTTTGTTAAATAAATAAAAACAATGATAATAACTTTTTCTTTGCCAGTAAATAAATAAAAATTAAATCAAAAATTGAGCGACTCAACTGGCCAATTCTCATTTATTATAACTCACAACGTTTCACAACATTAAACATCATGCGTCGCCAGACGTTGTATCCTAACTACATCATGCGAACGTCAAGATGTTTAGTGCGTCAAAGAAATTAAAATGTAAATATGTAAAAATTGTAAAAATGTATAGCAAATTTAACCGAACATCTTCTCCACTATATGTATATCCGTACCGTGCCATAGTCAGAGTCACAATGTTGTCAGTATATTGTAATAATCTGGTAGTAAGAACTTGAGTAGAGCTCTCGATCTAGAACCCTCTTGTAGCTTATTTGTACTTAATTCAGGTTGTATGTATATGAACTTTTTTGTACTCATTGTCAGTATTACGGTACGAATAAGTTTTCATATTTCTTTGACATAAAAAGTCACGTGTCCTTACAGTGAGGCCTAACAAACTGTTTTGGAAGTTGTCATGCGTTGCGATCGAAAAACAAACAGCGCTGTGGAAACAGCCGGACTCTATGGAGAAATTGATGCTGATAAATTCCCCTGTAAAAGCTGTGTTGTTGATGCACGTAGTAAGTAAATGTATTATGTCAAGTGGACATATTTCTCCTTAGAAACCGATATATATAATGATTCTCGTTTTCAGGATGGAATCACTTATTTAGTCAGTAAGAAAGATGGCATCTTACTTTACAAAAAACTTTTTTATCGCGAGGAACCTTTTTACGAAGTCCGAGACGATCTCTACAATGTACCAAGTGACTGTCTGACGGCGATAGACCACACGGTCTACGGCTGCAGTTATGATAATATAGTTAAATCGTGGGTGCTCACCAACACCGGTCTCGTCCATGACAGAACTTACGAGATGTACGTGGTAACAATGAACTCTTCCTTTCGGCTCCTTCGCGATAAGAAAACTCAGCGAGGAGGATAATTCCTGTTTGTGGGAGAAATAATCGTTTTCCTCCAAATTATTTGAATGCAGATACCGCGTTTTGTGTTTCGCTTGACGAGACATATGATTCGGAAATGCGTTTCTGAAGTTCACTCGTCAAGTCGTAGCAATAAGCCGATCAGGCAGTACTGCCCGAACCGTAGATTATACGTGGATAAGCTAAACATGAACACGAAATACATCTCGTCCGCCAGCCCGTTGACGGTGTCCGTTTGGGATCAGAGAGCTGATCGGATCGTGAAGTCTATCACAGTAATTTCATCCCGTACTTTTTAACGTGGAGAAACGAGACCCGATTACGATGTCTATAAGGTGTGCTTTTTAGGCTCCAGGTGGAGGCGAACGTCAAGTGCATGAGTATGCGACGGGATAATTGGATTTGCGTTGGAGACACCAAGGCGAAGTTGCACATGCTAGATCCAAAGAACGATTTCGAGCTAGTGAAATCTTATACGCTAGCTGCGTACCGCCGAAAGCGCTATCTGGGCGGCACAATTCTACAATTTTTGGGTCTTTTCGCCCTAGATCCGTACCGCAGCGGGGGTAGAGGGGGCGACGAAAGCGCTATCTGAGCGGTACAATTCTACACTTTTTGAGTCTTTTCGTCGTTCCCCTGAGGTACGCATCTAGCGTATTCCACCGAGCATACGGGATTGATAAAGAGGGTGCGTCTGACGCACGGATGCCTAATAACAAGTTCCTAGTTCCTACGACGGCACCGTCAGAATTTCGAGCCCTACGGATCCGCCAAAGCACATCGCTACTTTATCGATAAGTTCAGCGATCGGAGATATCGAAAAAGTGAGTATCGCACGCGTAAGATTTGGCGAAAATATCGTAACATTCTTTGAAGAAAAAAGTAAAATGTCTACGTATAAGATGAGAAATACAGTTGAAAAAATGCAAGACACAGTTCGAACGTTGCAAATTAAATTTTTACTTACATTTAAATTATGAAATCAAGTTTTATCTTTATCTTCCGAATGTTGGTGAAGTTTTCCTTAAGACTGACATTCTTCCAAGTTTTATCTTGCAATATCGTGAACTTTGTTAGATATTGTAAGTAATTGTTCGTGTTTTTATGTTGCAGATGGACCACCTGAATGACACTATCGCGATAGCAGGCCATAAAAGTCTCGTTGTATGGCGCTCGAGAAATCAACGTGTTTAACGAACCATGAACGAACAAAAAATTTCTATATGTGTTTTATAGCTATTCTACAGCAATATTATTGCTTTGATATGTAATATGTGTTCTTATTCTTTCTCAAGATACTGCTTTGATGCGTCTCTCTAATACGCAATGTGATAGATACCGTTTCGCGAAATTAGAAGTAGATATCGTTTTGTTAGAAATACGTTTCAGTAATAGCTTCACTAACATCGCTTACTATAAGCTAAGCCTATAATTATTGCGTATTCACGATGAGATCTTTTATGTTGAGAAAAGAATAAGCAAAAATATTTTTTTTTATACTGTAATTTAGTGCCATAAGTATTTAAATATATTTTATACATTATTGCATTATATCGTAAATACATATTATTACTCGTTTTTCGTTTTGCAAATTTTTCTGATAATGTGCTTTATATTTTAATATCATGCATTTCCTGCTTATGTTTACGTGCAGATTCGAGAAACGGCGACGTTTAAAGATTCTTCGAATATCAGACACCTGTTTATAACATTTATATCCAAAGTATAAGTCGTTTATTCGAGTAACAGATAACGTTCCTTATCCCTTTTCGATTGCCGAAAAAAAACATCTCTCCCGAATCATCGCAGGTTCTGTGTGAACGCGGAATAGAATTTAAAGTCTCCGGTATGTCGCGTGATGTATCGCATTACGTTCCCATTGTCGGAATTCTTTACGTCACAACTCGATGGACACCGTTAATTAAGCTTAATAAATAAATAAGCAAATTTAATCACCTTTCTCAACATGGAAGTGTCGAATACAGATCGACCGAGAGACGTACATTATTTTCGCGACACCCTGTATAGGTGGCGTCGGTCATGTGCGACGCACGTGGATGTATGATGCATCGGATGTACGGAAGTTCTTCCGTGTTTGTACCGATAATAATATCGACGTTTCATTATATTAAAATTTTACGATAAACTTTATTAATGTATAATTGATGATATTTTATACATGATACATAAAATGATACATGAAATATATTATATATATTGTTTTATAACGTAAATGGAAACATTAATCGCGTTGTTTAACATATCAGAAAAAGCAGATATCAGAATTATCAGAGACGACAAATTACGTAAACGACCTTTCAAAGATTCCGTTATAGCTGTATTCATAGTCTTTCCTTGAGAAAGGATTCCTTGTTCCTCATTCTACATTTCATAAATTTTAAAGTTCTTTGATCGATCAAGGAATAAGGTTTATGAAATGTAGAATAATTAATATATAAGAAACAAGGAATCCTTATTTTTCAAGAAAAGACTATATGAATACGGCTATAAGAATTGAGAATTGAGAATTGACCTCACCTTTTATTGGTGAAGTTAATGGAAACTTGAAACTAAACTTTCGTGTGTTAATCAGAAATATATAGTAAAACTGTTTACTGTTGTGGAATGATTAAATTAATATGAAATAAACCGTTTCTAAAAAAATAGAATATGAAATAAAATAATATATTTAAACATAGTATATTTTTAAATGTATTAAACATTAATATTGTCTTTATTGGAAATACATTTATAAATGTGTATTAGTATGAATATAATAAAATTGACATTATTTTAAAAAGAAAGCGCTAAGTATTTGAAACCAATTGTAATGCCATTAGAATTAGATAATTAAAATTTTTTTATTTTAACATTTTTATTTATATTTAACAATCTATTCACAATGTTATGAAACAATTTATACACACATGGATATATTATGAATTTTATAAATTAATTTTTTTTATAATTATATTATATATAAATTACATCTAAATAGATATGTCGATTGCATCAGACATATCTGTATCAACGTTGTACGTTGTTTCAATCAGTGGCTTCCGGTGGCTTCAAAATTTTCGAAACATGTTATTGTACACATATATAAAAATATATATTCTTTATTTTGATCTAGAGCGTGTCAGAGTGTGCTGGATCGATAGGATGCGTCGAAGATAAACTCAATGAGATTAAAATGAAAGTGATATTTATTACTGTGATCGCGAGTACACAACTCTTTATCAGCGATAAGTATGGAGTCTATAAAGAATATATAATACGCAGAGCGGAAACTCAGAGAAAATAACGTACCCGTAATCTACCAATAGAAACAAACCTTTACCCTAGTAACTTTAGACTGATATCACTATAACTGTAAGAAACCTAAGATACATATAATTTGAATGTACATTTCAACACAGCGAAATATATTAAAAACGCATTAAAAATAAAAAAGGACACCCTAAAGAAAAGACCATTACAAAAAGAAAGAAGCTGTATAGCATAAGAATAAAATACTTTATTGTATAAATCAGAAATAAACACATTACATTGTCAAACACTATATATAAAAATGCCAAAAATTAATATATTACATAAATTATAAATATGAATAAAAAGAGAGTGTGTAATATTAATATAAAAAATTAAATTTCTAACATAAAAAAATACAGTTTAATGTAAATAATATATCCTAAACATTATTATAAAATTAAAAATATTAAAACTAAAAATAGATATTCGGTTTTTTAAACTGAATATTACATAATATTAATGTGTTAATATATATTATTAATATTTTATTAATACTTTTATTATGCTATTGATATAATAATTATATATTTATTACATTAATACATCAATAATTGTGTATTAATATTGACTGAAATATATAATAATATGTATTAACATAATACATTAGTAATATAAATAATCTATTAATATTATTATATTTATTAATTGTATTAATAATTATTATCAATTTTATTATATATGTATACTAATATATGTATTTGTAGAAGTTATTACATTAAACAATAAATTATATTTATATACATACGCACACATAAACATATATGTTTGTGTACATGTATATATATATCTATTAAAATAACTGGTAACTCTTACAATAATATTTAAGATATTCTATGTCAACACAGAAGTAACTATAAAATTCATATATAATGGACAATGAATAAACAATATATAAATCCGAATGAATAATGGAGTAGCATAAGAGATATATAGAAATGTTTGATGGCAGTTTTTTAAAAAATCCATAATTCTGTTGCTTTACTTTACGTTTTAGATGTAATTGAATACAATATGATTCAAGCATTGCAGTCTTCTATTTTTCGGCTGGCTGGACTGAGTCTGAATTTTAGTAAAATCAGTAAATTAAAATCGTTATATCTCAGCAACCGTTTAGTGGATTCGTTTCTACTTTTTTGTAGCACATCAGGAAGACTAAAAGAACATTCTCACAAATTTTTATCCACTTGGCACCGCTTTGAAAATTATGCCCTATACATCTCAGACTGTACCTGCAATACATCCTTAAGAGCATCTATAATAGGCTTAGTATAATAATAATTGATTTCCGATTGCTCAGTAAGTGTCAAGGGTATCCACCATGTTTCTGATGTATTTTTCATCCTTATGATAAAATGGCTCATGGTAAAATTGTTATTAGTGTTATTACATGTTACATTTAGAACAGGATAATGATTTTGACTTATCCAAGGATATATTATTTCTGTTATGTTAATTTTTGGTGGTTTTGGTGATAGAAATCTTGATGCTTTATCATGAGCACTTTGCATGGCAGCTCATAAATCATTCGGAGTAGCTGATCTAACAGAAATTTTGCAAAATTTAATTATATTGATACAGTATATGTATTGAAACACATATTACATTAAAAAGTACAATTTATTGCTAAATATATAAATGTAATGAATTGCATATCTTTAAACATCTGATATTTCTATGGTTTAAATTTGAAACTTACTTATTTGTATTACCGAAATTAAAAATATAGACAAATATAAGCTTAGATTAAAGAAACTTTGTTGCTAATCGATTACGTAATTCATTAGACACACGCACGCATTCGTTCATTTGTATTGTAAAATAAAGTGTTACAAAAACTATACTAAACAATATACAATTTAAAAACATGAAGGAATAAAGTCTATACAATGATAATTATAATTGTAGATGACAAGTCAATAAAAATGTCATGAAGAAAATTAAATGCAAGATGTAATTTTTTACCAAAATGTCTAAATAATTCTGAATACGCGGTGTATTCTCCATCTCCTAATAAAGTTATTAGGATGTCCTTTAAAATTTTTTAAAATATTTTAGTGTACATTTCACGCATATTCTTTATATCTAATAGCATATTTATGAAATATCTTTCGGTTAAAATAGTCAATATTTAGATATAAACAATTTATTAATTTTCTTTTAATTATTAATTTTCTTTTAATAATGCATGTGTGTATGCATTCTTGTTAGTTTTAAATCTACTCACTTTTTTTTCGTTTATAAACGGAGTCTTGAAGAACCACCATATCGGTGCCACTCATATCGGATATGATACCCATGTATTCCATATTCAGAGTTACCAGGTAATAGTACATTTTCAAAAGGGCGGCAGTGTGGTCTAGTGGTAGAGCGCCAGACTCGTAATCTGAGGAACCAGGTTCGAGTCCACTAGAGCCGTGGAATGTTTTTCCGAAAGCTGCGCCCCTCCGTGCAAGATTGAGGCCCTTGTGCGGAGAAAACTGGGCTCCGTCTTTCGGAAAGAGACGTTAAGCCGTTGGTCCAAAGGGTTAAAGTGAGAGGAGAAGGATAGTATTGGTAGTAGATTGCGAACCCTACGGGGATATGCAATAAATTGTCCGCATCTGAATTTTCAAAAGAAATAATTGCAATTTCTTCTTTCTTTCTATAGGAAATTAAATATGCTATATGCTTGCATATAGACCTTCTTTTACCTTCCATAGCAATATTTTCAATTGTTGTTGCATTTCCAAATATATCCAAATATATTGAGTGCAAGGATATCGCACTTTTTGTTCGTAAATGGTGATATTGGCATTGGATTTGCCATAGAAGATATTCTTTTCAACGTTTACATTTAACCAAATCGTATATAATTCTTCGGTATTGTATTATTCGGCAAGCGCCAATTAATTTCAGCGCAAACTTCAGTGATAAACATTTTTTTTAGAAACAGATGCCATAATCAAACAGTGGTGTTCGTAGAAATAAACTTAGGTTAGAAGAAAAAAAAACGTGAAATTTAAAGTAAATATTTGTAAAGAAAAGGACAATATTATAACAATTTTGTATGTATATTCCATTACATGTACGATTATAAGTTCATGACGAAGTGTTTTTGAGATTCGTGCGGTTTAATGCTATATACAACTGTACTTTGTAATTAAGTATAACTGTAATTTGTATTTTGGCTAGGCGCGTTAGATAGCAGCATGTACGTCAGATTATTCTTTATACATTGCTTTTCTCCGACCCTTAGTTTAGGTCAAATGTTACACCTCTTATTGTACAGATTTCGTAATAAAATAAACCATCGTGATAAAATAAAAACCTATTCTGTGAATGTATAATGTATTGATATTGATTATTTTGTTTCCGCGGTCCGGACACTCTCTCTTCATTTTAATTATAACAAGTTTGTATTATAAGTATTTAATGTAGTTAAAAAAAATAAATAATTTTATTTTTAAAGTCATGTTTGCTTCGTTGCTATCATTCGAGTAATCTTCAGAAGATTGCAAGGTTTTCTAAATTACATAAAAATTTAGTACAAGATGGAACAATAAATTTATTCAATATATAACATCTCGCAAAATACCGTGTTAATTACGAAAAATTATTGTTTTTTATTATTTTACACGAATTTGTTATCTGACCAGACTTAAAATTTACGTGTTAACCTTATTTTTAGATTTGTATTGAGATTGAATTAAATTTTGCATTCCATAAACAAGCCATTTATTATTCTTGTCCATTGCTTTTTGCTTATTCCACTCCAAGATCCCAAATTTGTTGCATTTCGGTGATTAGTTATATGCACAATTAGATTACTTGCTATACTTGTTATATTAAACAGCACATTTTAAAATTAGAAAGTTTAATTTTGGATTTACATTATTAGCATTTACTAGCAAGCACATATTTACATTACTTAATCGTACATGTAACGGAATATATCTTACGAAATTATTTTAAATTGTTTTCCTCTCTTTATAAATATCAAATATTTACTACCATATTTTTTTCTTCTAATGTAGGCTTATTTCTATAAACACCATCAAACCTGTTTAGAAAATTGTCATAGAATTTTTAAAATTACTACTTAAAACAATTATTATGACGGCTTCTCTTTTCCTGAAGAGATATTTGACACTGAAGACAAAATTAATTACCACTTGCCGAATGATATAATACCGAAGCATTATAAGATTAAGTTAAAAGTGGACATTGAATAGAATATCTTCCACGGCGTATATCCAATATCAGCATCATTATTTATAAACAAACAAAAGCAATATCCCTGTACTCAAAATATTTGGATATAATTGAAAATATAGCAACAATTGAAAATTTGCGTGAAGGGACCAAGCATATCGCTAGTATGAATTTTTATTTAAGTAAAATGCAATTAAGTTATTATTTTTAATTTTGACGATGAATTATTACCTGGTAATTATTTTCTAAACATGGAATTTATGGGCAACATATCTGATATAAATGACCCTATCAAGGGTGGTGTTTCTTCAAGATTCCGTTTATAAACGAGAAAGAAAATAAAGTGTGAGTAGATTTAAAACTAATAAGACCACATACATATGCATTATTAAAGAAAAATTAATAATTAAATTACTTATAAAAATTTTGAGTATTTTAACCAATTATGAAAAATTTAATAAATGGACTATTAGATATACTATAAAAAATGTATGAAAATAACACTAAAATATTTTGTAGTGTTATAAAGCACATCTTAATAACTTTAGTTATTAAATATAGAATACATATATATATATATATATATATATATATATATATATATATAATTGGAATCATTTATAAACATTTTATTCCCAGAAAATTATGTTTGACTTTTTTATTTGCTTATTTTCTAGCCATCCACCAATTTATTATTATTGTAAAGATCTTATTTCGTCGTGTTCTTAACATGAATAAATAATATATTGTTTAGTATAATTTTTATAACACTTTCTTTTACGCTACAATTAAATTTATGAATAAATATAATAATACATAGTGTGCGTATCAAAAGTTCTAATTATCTCAGAAAGTATTAGTTTATTGGAAAAATGTTTTAGATAAAAGTTTCAGATAAATTTCAGATAAAAGTAGGAGGATTCAAAAGAAGGTATTGCTACGGTTCTTTTCACATCGGATGTCATTGTTAAGGTTAATTTCTTATATATCTCTAATATATTATTTCACTTAATGCTATCTACAAAATTGTAAAATACTTACATTGAAAGTATTTATACATATTTTTAAATAAAAAATATTAAAATAACTGCAATAACAGCATGCAAGTAGTGCTGCTGCACATTGCTAGTTAGAGCATTTTTTAAAATTAAATATTTAATAATTAATCTCATCATCATGAAAGCTTTTATTTCTAGATTATTCCAGACTCTTGCATGTCGGATTTGTTTGTTGTCCAAGATCTCCAAGAATCTCTCTACTTCGAAAGCCAGGAAATTGTAAAATCTCGTATGTCATCAGAATACAGCATGATCTTTGATATCAATTCAATTTTTCCTTTCGCCTATTATATCAAAGGTAATCTAAGAAAGTACCTGATATAATTAAATAATAATTAGAAACTTCTTGAACGTTAAAAAGGAATGAATAAGGCATACACTAATCAAATTCATCTTTAATTTATTTAAATATTAATTTTTTGATGTAATAAAAAAGAAGTATCTGAATAAAATAAAAAATTAATTTTGTTCAAAATAAATGATCCTCGTGAACTTTTTAATTCTGCTGTTAATTTTATTTAATTACATCTAATAATTATTTTTTAATGTCAATTGTTATACCACCTGCTATATTACGCATGTTGCAACATCTAGTGAGCAATCAGATGTTTCGAGGTGATATCAATTTATATTTAAAAAGACAGTGAGTATATATTTCTGTTTTTATTGCCCTATCTTCATATTATCTTCAACTTTCTACCAAACTTGCATTTATTTGTATTATTATTATGTTCTATTAACAAGAAATGTTTTGTTTTTGTATTAATAAATTATTTTCTTTCTGTTTGAATGTGAATCTCTTATCTCTTCCTCTATTTTCTTTCCACATGTCTAATTTTCATTCCATTTACTTTTCTTTTTGGGTTTTAATTAACGATTTTTGGTGATTTGTTTTTATTCATTCTTTCTATTTTACTATAAATAATATTTTTTAAGAATAATGATCTTGCAATGAAGTATTTTATATTATTGTCTCCTTATTTACATAAGGTTCCGTTATCCCCGCTTACACAACATGGTTATTGAATATAAAATAAGTACTGTTTTAATCTCAAATTAATTCTTTAATTTCTTTATTATTGGTGAAGTTAATGGAAACATGAAACTAAACTTTCGTGTGTTAATCAGAAATACATAGTAAAATTGTTTACTGTTGTGAAATGATTAAATTAATATGAAATAAACCGTTTCTAAAAAAATAAAATATGAAATAATATATATTTAAACATTGTATATATTTTTAAATGTATTAAACATTAATATTGTTTTTATTGGAAATACATTTATAAATGTGTATTAGTATGTACATACAAATATAATAAAATTGACATTATTTAAAAAAAAAGCGCTAAGTATTTGAAACCAATTGTAACGCCATTAAAATTACATAATTAAAAATTTTTTATTTTAACATTTTTATTTATATTTAACAATCTATTCACAATGTTATAAAACGATTTATACACACTTGGATATGTTATGAATTTTATAAATTAATTATATATATAAATTATATCTAAATAGATATGTCGATTGCATCAGACATATCTGTATCAACGTTGTACGTTGTTTCAATCAGTGACTTCCGGTGGCTTCGAAATTTTCAAAACATGTGATTGTACATATATAAAAATATATATCCTTTATCTTGATCTAGAGCAAAATATATTAAAAACGCATTAAAAACGAAAAAGAACACTCTAAAAAAAAGACCATTACAAAAAGAAAGAAGCTGTATAGCATAAGAATAAAATACTTTATTGTATAAATCAGAAATAAACACAACATTTTAAACTGAATATTACATAACATAATGTGTTAATATATATTATTAATATTTTATTAATACTTTTATTATGCTATTGATATATAATGATCATATATTTATTACATTAATACATCAATAATTGTGTATTAATATTGACTGAAATATATAATAATATGTATTAACATAATACATTAGTAATATATAAATATAACCTATTAATATTATTATATTTATTAATTGTATTAATAATTATTACCAATTTTATTATATATGCGCTAATATATGTATTTGTAGAAGTTATTACATTAAACAATAAATTATATTTATATACATACGCACACATAAACATATATGTATGTATGTACATGTATATATATATTAAAATAACTGGTAACTCTTACAATAATATTTAAGATATTCTATGTCAACACAGGAGTAATTATAAAATTCATATATAATGGACAATAAATAAACAATATATAAATCCAAATGAATAATGGAGTAGCATAAGAGATATATAGAAATGGTTGATGGCAGTTTTTTAAAAAATCCATATAATTCCGTTGCTTTACGTTTCAAGCATTGCAGTCTTTTATTTTTCGGCCAGTTGAGTTGTTTCCAAACACGGAAATAAAAGTATTTTTTTGATTCTCGATTTGAGACAAACGTACATACATCAATCTTTTTGTCAATATCCGAAATTAGTTCAGTTGCGCTGTTTCTAAGACATTCACGGATCTATAAAATAATTTTAAATTATTAATATATTACAAATAAATTAATAATTTATTCCACATGTTGTCAACAAATAAATAATTTTGGAATTATAAGAGATAATATTTACAATATTTTTGCAAATTTAATGCGGCTACAAAATATATTGCATGTATACCTATTACGTGCTTATGTATAATATGTGTACACATGCATATGTTTGCGTTTGTGATTTACCAAAATTAATTAAATTTAAAATAATAATTATGTTACATAATTAGATAGGAGAATAAATTTTGTGTTGAGAATTATATGTATACGTCATATATGTATATGTGTATCATATATGTGTAATCAAGTTTGTGTGTATGATATACAGAGTTGCACAAATTTAATAATAAATGTTGATGACATATCCACATATGTGTATAAATCATTTCATAACATTGTGAATAGATTGTTAAATATAAATGAAGATGTTAAAATAAAGAAAATGTTATAATTATCTGATTCTAATGGCATTACAATTGGTTTCAAATACTTAACTCGGCGCTTTCTTTTTAAAATAATTTCAATATTATTATATTTGTATGTACATACTAATACACATTATAAATGTATTTATAAATGTATCCAATAAAGACAATATTAATATTCAACACAAATTATTCAAAAAAAATACTATGTTTAAATACATATTATTTTATATTCTATTCTTTTAGAAACAGTTTATTTCAAATTAATTTAATCATTCCACAACTGTAAACAGTTTTATGTTTTCGATAAACACATGAAAGTTTAGTTTCAAGTTTCCATTAACTTCACCAATAATAAGGAAATTAAAAAATTAATTTAATTAAAATAGTACTTATTTTATATTCAGTAACCATGTTGTAAGCGGGGATAATGTAATCTTATGTAAATATATTAGATTGTAGAGAAATATAAGTAGAAGACATAAATCTTAGTAACAATATAACGATATTCGAATTTATCGGATAATAACATGACTTTAACGACTTTAGAAGGACTTGTGAGACTACGTATTTATTATAACGTTTATTGACATCATCCTCAGTTCTTACAATTAGTGATCTCTCGAGACGGTAATTTAAGGTCGCAATTCTGTAGATAGACATCTGGCAATTTGTAACTGGTAAGCATTTAATCACAGTTAATTTCAAATTTTACCTATATCATTGTGAATTCTGGAGTATCAAATAATTTTAAGATCTTTTTAGAATTATATATACATATGAAAGAGTAAACTTGTACAATCATATCTACTTATAATACAAAAAATATAAAAATATAGTTATGTAATAAATCATTAACTACCACCTAAGTATTTTAAAATAATGGTCTCAAAAATAAATTATTATATTTATCATGTCATCTGACCTCGCTTAAATTTTACGTGTTAATCTTATTGTTAGATTTGTATTAAATTTGAATTAAATTTTACAGTCTTTCCATAAACGAGTCATTTACTTCTTCTTTATTACATTTTACTTATTTCATTCAAAGATGCCAAATTTGTTGCATTTCAGTGATTATAGTTAGTTTGCTATTTTAATATATTGGACAACACATTTCAAAATTAGAAAGTTTAATCGCGGGCTTACAATTAATGGTATAAAAGTTACTAACTGTTTTACATGTAATTCGAGCAAACTTAATAACAAATTCGTGCAAAATAATATTAAAAAATTACATGTCATAATTAACGTGGTATTTTGCGAGATGTTATATGTATATTAAATAAATATGTTGTTTCTTCTTGTACTAAATTTTTGAGATTTAGAAAACCTTGTAATTTTCTAAAGATTACTCGAATGATAGCAACGAAGCAAACACGATTTAAAAAATTACGAATTATACTTAAGGTATACCACAAAATACGTGATAAAAAAAATTAGCTATTTTTTTCAACTAGATTAAATACTTGTAATACACACTTGTTGGAGTTAAAACGAAGAGAGAGTCGCGGAAACAAAATAATCAATCTGAATTGTACAATCACAGTGCAGAATAAGTCTTTATTTTATCACGATAGTTTATTATATTGCGAGATCTGTATAATAAGGCCTAGTTTCATCAACGTCGATTAACCGTAACCTTCGATTACACTCACTCTTCGTCTCTTTCTAAAGGGGACAGTTGGAAAGAGATGTAAAGTGAGTTTAATCGAAGGTCACAGTTAATCGACGTTGGTGAAACTGGGTCTAAAAGGTGTAACGTTTGAACTAAAGTGAAGGACAGAGAAAAGCGATGTATATAGAATAAACTGACGTTATTTATCGCGCTTAATTTAAATACAAATTACAGTGCACAATTACAAAGTACAGTAAGCATAGCATTAAACCGCACGAATCTCAAAAATATCTCGTCATAAACTTAATCGTCTCTCTAAACGGAACATACATACAAAATTGTTATAATGTTTTCCTCTCTTTACAAATATTTACTAAATTTCATGTTTCTTTTTCTTCTAACTTAGGCTCATTTCTACAAACACCACTGAACCTGTTTAGAAAATTGTCATGGAATTATTAAAATTGCTGTTTAATATAATGTTCATTATGGCTTTTGTTTCTAAAAAAATGTTTATTACTGAAGTTTGCGCCGATATTTATTACCGCTTGCCGAATAATACAATACCGAAGCATTGTGAGATTAAGTTAAAAGTAGACGTTGAAAAGAATATCTTCCATGGCAAATCTATTATCAGCATCATTATTTACGAACAAACTCGTACGATACATTTGCACTCAATATATTTGAATATAACTACAAAAACAAATTGAAAATATTGATATGCGTGAAAGGACCAAGCATATCGCACGTTCAAATGATCAAATCGAATCAAATTATATTACATATTGGAAGGGAATGGAAGTTATAGTGATTTATTTTGACTATGATCTAACACCTGGTAATTATACTCTGAATATGGAATACATGGGTATCATATCTGATATGAGTGGCTCCGATATGGGTGGCTTCTTCAAGATTCCGTTTATAAATGAAATAAGAAATAGAAAGTGAGTAGATTTAAAACTATAACATAAACATGTTCATGTTAACATACATGTTTATTATTAAACAAAAATTAATAATTAAATTGTTTATATCTAAATGTTAACTATTTTAACCGATTATAACAAATTTCATAAATATGCTATTCTATCCATTCTAAAAAAAGCCGTGTTACATGAGTGAATTTCGTTTGTATCGAAAAATTGAAGCCTCTTTTCCGCGATGCCGATTGGTTATCTCGATGCGTTGTGTGCGAGTTATTACTTCGAGTTATTACTTCATTTGCAGCTGTCATTGTATATTTTGACAGTTGTGTGTATCTTGATTAATAGTCTTGGTTAATAATCTTGGTTAATAGTGTAATAGTAATAGCATAATGTTAAAGCTAAATAGCGCGCGCGAAGCGCGCGTCTGTAGTGTCTAGTAGATATAAAAAATGCGTGAGAAAAACACTTTGAAATATTTTAGAGATTTATAGAATCCTAATAACTTCAATTAAAGATAAGGCAAAAATGTAATCAAAATTATTTAGACATTTTGCAGAAAATTACATCTTGCATTTGACTTTTTTCATGACATTTTTATTGACTTGCCATCCATAATTAATGTATTATAGGTAATTGATTAACAACAAAGTTTCCTTTATCTTAATTCAAGTGCCAATATTTGTTCATATTTTTAATTTAGATGATACAAGTAAGCAAGTTTCAAATTTAAACCGTAGAAATATCAGATGTTGTAAGATGTGCTAATCATTATATTTATATACAATTTCAATATTTCAAATTACATGTAATCGTAAATTTTGTATTACGTACATATATTTTATGCGTAAAGGACCCTGCACTAAACATCATGAAAATGAGCCCCGACAAAAACGGCTGAATTTGAAATATGTTGTATTTTTTGGGTCAATAAATAAATATTTGCTCATGCAAAATGTAAAAAAAAATGGACAGTTTCGTTATCTCAACCCTTTAAATATATAAAATTGTAATTAATCCTTAAAAGTCTCTGAGGTCAGACCATATAATGATAACCACATTGATCCAAAAGTAATATTTTTGCTGGTTAAGGATTAATTACAATTTTATATATTTGAAGGATTGAAATGACGAAACTGTCCATTTTTTTTTTACATTTTGCCTGAGGAAATATTTATTCAGTGACCTAAAAAGTACTACATATTTCAAATCCAGCTATTTTCGCCGGGGCCCATTTTCATGATGTTTATATAGTGCGGGGTCATCCTTTTATATTACATTGCATACTATAGAAACATTGTTAGATATATATTATAGTATAGTACACTTTTTAATAGAATAATATATCGATATAAATTAATAATAAAAAATGCACACAATAATATTATAAAAAAATATATTTTTTTTTAATTGTAATATATAATCGCATTTTGTTGCTCCTATGCCACATATTAATACTAATAACACATATTAATAATTTATTATTATTGAAAACATTGTTAAAACTCATAGATGGTTTGTCACAACACATAATTCGGCTACTGGAATAAGACGAACGTTTCCATGTTGGGATGAGCCAAGAATAAAGGCTAGATTTAAAATTATCGTACAGCACCATAGAAATTACACGGCTTTATCTAATACGCTTGGTTATACGAGAGAAGTTGATGTTAATGATGGCATTGTACAAACATATTTTGAAGAAACTCCTGCAATACCCATTTATCTCGTAGCTATAATGTTGTGCGATTTGCCTTATACAAATATATTTGAGAACTTGAAAAACTGGCAACGATTTGAAATGAATGTGATCTTAAGAAGCAGGCCACTATTTATACATAATGATTTAATATTTGCACGTCACGTATTGCAAATATTACGCGCTATTTCCAAGACAAATGGAGGCAATGGAGGGTGTTTCCAATGCAAGAACATGTCGCGGTTCCAGGCTTGATAGATGACGGCATAACGACAAAGTGGGAACTTATATTTTACAGGTAAATATTTAAATATATGATTAGATATTTTTTACCAACAATTAAACATCTTAATTACATTAAATCTAATTAATGTTAGAATAAAAGTAATTATGATGTAATACAATTAAAAAAGCAATATATAAGGCAACAAAGATAATGTGATAATTACAAATAATTTTCAGAGATGAAGATATTATTTATGATAAAGAGAAAGATAATATTGCCCGCAAAATGGACATAGCGTGTTTAATCGGACGTAAAATAGCACGACAATTGTTAAATTCTGAGACAAGTCCATCGTGGTGGACCCACTTCTGGTTAAATGAGGATATTGCTGGGGTTCTTTTTACATCAAAAATCATTGATAAGGTTAATTGCTCATACATCTCTTATATTATTTTACTAAAAAATAGAGTGTATAGAACTAGGATTCCTGAAATCTCTCCCAAAACAATACTGGGAGAGATTTCGGGAATCTTTGTTCTATTAGTGTTTTCAATGCTATCTACAAAATTGTAAAATACTTACTTTAAAAATGTTTGAGCATATACTTTTAAGCTTAATGAAAAATATCAAAATACTGCAGTAACAGTGTACAAGTGGTGCATATTACTAGTTAAAGCATTCTCTCAAATTAAATATTCCATGATTACTCTCATCGTCATGTAAGCTTTTGTTTCTAGATTATTCCAAATTCTCGCATGTCGGATTTGTTTGTTGTCCAAATTCTGCAAGAATCTCTCTATTTATACGGCCAAGGAATTATGAGATCTCTTACATCGTTGAAACGCAAAGACATTATGATATCTGATATTAATTCAATTTTCTCTTTCTCCTATTATATTAAAGGTAATATAAAGAAGTACATGATATAATTAAATAAAATTTAGAAAATTCTTAAACTATAACCAAATGGTAACTAAATCCATCTTCAATTTACTTATATTAGATATGGAAATGTTAATTTTTTAAAGTAAAATGGAAAAAATGTATAATGTAGAAATTAAACTGCATAATTAACTTTTTTTTAAATAAATGGTTTTTACAAATTTTTCATTGCTGTTAATAAATTTAGTTAACTACATCTAATTATTTTATAATGATTTTTATTTGTTATAGCACCTGCTATATTGCGCATGGTGCTACACATAGTGGGCGAACAAGTGTTTTGGAATGGTATCGAAATATATTTAAAAAAACAGTGAGTATATATTTCTGTTCTTATTGCTCTATATATATAGATTGTCTTCAAGTTTTCCCCAAACTTGTATTCATTTATATTTATTTCTGTACCATTAACAAAAAAACGTATCTTTTTTGCATTCAATATATATTACTTTTATTTCTCGTCGAATGTGATTCACTTCCCAGATATCAGGATGACGTCTCAAGACATCTTAATGACGTTTTATTGACGTGAACGTCATTACTCTGCTACCTGAGTTATTATCTCTTTATCTATTTTCTTTCCATATGTCCATAACTCCGAGCTAATTTTTATTTTTGTTTTTGTTTTGGTTTTATGTTGACAATTTTTGATTATTTGTTTTATTAAATCTTCTTATTATACTACTTCCTACTATTTTTATTTAATAATAGATTTTTTATTTTCATTTTGTTCCCTCTCTTATTTTTTACTTCTTTTACGTTTTTTACTAACTTACATTTCAATATTTTCTCCTAATTTCTTTATTATAATCTTTGTTATTATTTATCTTAATGTATTTCTTTGTTTTTTTGTTCAACTTATTTCAAAAATATTCTGTCTATTTTTTTTGTTACTTAATATCTAATCATGATTTCAATATTAATGTAATATGTTAATAACTCACGTAAACTTCCTTTACTTTTTACATCACTGAGTAAGTGCATTATATTTTTCTTAGAATTCATTCTTAAACAAGTTATATTACATTGTATGTGTCATGTAAATTAGTTCTATCTTTTTCCCTATAACTTTTTATTATTTTGCAAGTTAGAATTATATAAATTGACATCAGCTGCCAACATACAGAAATAAATTAAGCAACAAATTTTACTTTTTATGTAATATGTTTGTAATAACTATATGTATTGTAATATACTGTGTCAACGTGATTAAATTTTGCGAAATTTCTATTAGATCAGCTACTTCGAAAGATTTCTGGACTGCCATACAAAATGCTTATAATGAAACATCAGCACTTATATCATAAAAAATTAACATAACACAGATAATATATCCTTGGAAAACACAAAGTCATTATCCTATTCTAAATGTAACATGCGATAAGAATGAAAACTCTTTTATCGTAAGGTTGAAAAATCCATCCGAGACATGGAGAATACCTTTGACATTTACTAGGCAATCGAAAATCAATTTTGATACTTCTCCTTCTACAGTTACATTCAAAGATAAGCTCAATATACCTGTGCCTTTAAAAGATGACTGGATAATATTAAACTTGCAACAAAGTGGTAAGTATTGAATAATTATTTTCTTGTATCTTCGCATTTACTTCTTAACTTGCTAGATATAGCAAGTTAATGTAAGAATTTCCTACATCTAGCAACAAAAGCTAGTCAATTTGCTATAGTAATAAATGTAGCATTGATAATATTATATTATCAATATATTAAATATGGTTATATGCCATTCTTTCTTATTTAATTTAAAACCCAGTTTATGAAAAATATGTTATATTATATAAATTTAAATTTGAAATGCATGTAATGTAAATGCATTGTGACTTCAAAAGCAGAATAATGATTAATTAAAGTATAGATTAGATTAAACAAATATTTGTTATTATTTAAAAATATTTTTAGCTTTCAAGTTCTTCGTGTTAATTATTTTTTTATTTTAATAACATATTTTTTTCGTGTCACCAATCATTTTTTTCGATTTTTATTATTTGACTTACATGTTTCTTTAAGATTTTAGGCTTTATATTTATGTCACAGAGCGAATATAATATATTTTATTGAATAGAATATTTTAATGTCAACATATAGTAATTAAACATAAATTTTATTTCAGCTGCCGCAATTAGATTAGTACTTTCTTAGAAAAAATAGATTTAAACGATAGGTTTATAATATTTTTGTCACGTTAAATATTTTTATTCAAAATTATGATGTGTTTTCTTATGATGTTAAGTCTATTTTTATATAGCAAAACGCTTTTATAATACTTTTAAAGTATTTAATTACACTATTTTTAAACTTAAAGCATTTTAATAGTCATATCATGTTTCTTCTTATCCTTCAACTTTTTATAAGTAATATACAATTTAACTAATATGTACACTTTATTGAACTTATGCACATAATAGCACCTTTCTTTTACCTGTTTTTTTTCGGGGAAAGGTTTAATGGTCAATAATATTAATTTATATTATTACAGGATATTATCGTGTCAACTACGATATTGAGATTTGGCAAAGAATTGCATGTTACCTGAATTCTAAAAACTATAAAAATATTCATGTTTTTAACCGTGCTCAAATCATTGATGATGCATTTTATTTTACCATGACGAACCAGCTCAATGTCTCTATATTTTGGGAACTTACGAGTTACCTAGGGCAACAAACAGAATATGCAGCATGGTATCCTATGATCAAAGTTCTTGAACGCATATCTTACATCCTTCCTTTTCCAAATGGAGGTGAATATTTCAAGGTAAAAGACGTTGCTAAAAAAAATTGTTATATCTATAAACATTATATACTTATGAAATAACAATTGTGACGTAAGATTTAATGAAATATCCCAGTAAATAAAATGTTAACAACATGCATGCAGATTGGCAGCATAGGATCCCGCACAAACCTTATAGAAAATTGCACGGAGTACAAAACGGCGAGTATTATTAATGGTACAAATTAATACAAAATGGAAACTAATTTGTCTATTAATAATTTTATATACTCAACAAGTAATCCGATAGGTCTTGCTAGCTTGATAGATATCAGAGGTGTTCGGTACTTTTCTCGCACACGAGCACACGTGGGTAGCGTGACAACGCCCGGAGTGGCGGAGTAGCGCGCTCTCTGCCTCTGCCGAGAACTTTTATTTTCTTAGTTTACAAATTAATAAATTAAAAATTAAACAATTTTCAAATTGCTCCATGGATTAAAATTTAGAGTAAAGAACAGGGCAAGGAAAGCCGTAACAGGATGTTCGTGTTAAATTATTATTTTTAATAGACAATTATTCCAACCATAGTAAACTGCGCGCCGACAAATCATCAGACTTGAAACACAATTTTGGTTGGAGTAGTAAAATCTCCTCTCACTCCCTTCCCCCCTCCTCGCCGTTACGATTTAATTTATGATGCAAAGCATCTAAGAACTGTGTTTCAAGTCTAACGATTTGTCGGCGCACAGTTTACTATGATTGGAATAATTGTTCTGTTAAAAATAATAATTCAACACGAACATTCTGTTACGGCTTTTCTTGCCCTGTTTTTCACTCTGAATAAAAATTAAACGTTTGACTAAGAATAATACACAAGCTCATGCAGTTGATTCTCGGGTAACGCCAAGTACATAAAATTTCGGCCGCCATTTTGAATGGGGGTATCGTAGCGACTAAAACTGGTCAAATTTTGTCTTTAAAAGACCTTTCAAATATGCCCTCACTTGACCCTGAGTGCCTTTTAAAATTTTTAACTCCCATCTCGCACCCGCGCCCCTGGGGATGAGAGATGATTGACGTTCATGCTAAAAGATAGCTTCTTTAAAATATTGAACACGTATTTTATCGTTTTTCAATATATTTTTATTTTTACAAAAGTTATTTGGGGATTTCCACACTTTTGATAAACTTTGTATAATAAAAAAATCAAACAATTTTCTAATTATGTTAAATCTATTTTTTTTAAATTGTATTCTTAGTTTTAGAACACCACACTGGGTGTAGCACACCATGTTTGTTTAAAAATGCCCGATGTTCTTACAAACCCAGCGATAAATAAACTTTTGTTCTTTTTCTATTATTCCCCATGCTGCCGTTTAATAGACGTATGGCTACACCCAATTGGTAGATGTGATTAACACAGTGTGGTATTTTAGGGTTAAGAACACGTATATATTCGCAAAATCAATAATTCAATAAATAATTTTTATAATTTTACAATGTTTAGACGATGATACTTGAACAATTAAAATCGCTCCTTGGAACAATAGAATACTCAGACGAATCAAACGATGATTATTTAACGGAATATTTAAGGCAAGAAGCTGTAAAATGGGCATGCGTTCTCAATGATTCTAGCTGCAAAACAACGGCCTTGAATAAACTGCAACGGAAGTTAACAGATCTCGTGTAATTTACGCTTAAATGTTCTTTATTAACCATGCATTTATATTACTTACAATAATGCTTGATAGAGTATTTTATAAAAATATTTGAAATAAATATTTAAGATTCTCTAAACTAAATTTTATAACTTGTCTTTTCAGATTTCGAATCTCGCCGGGGTGGAAAAAAGGGACATATTGTAATGGTTTATCGATAGCAAATAAAGCTGTTGTAACAAGTGTGTGTCAGATGTATATGTATGAAACTTTATTCCAAAGAGAACGAAGAAGTTTAGAATTCCTGGCTTGTTCTAAACATTTTTACATAAGTTTCATCATGAAATCAGAAGATTATAATGAAACTATTTTTAGAACTATAAGAGAAAATGGCATTGATAATATTCATTTTTTTCATTACAATGTTGCGAAACATGCAAGAGATAACTTAGTACTTGATCATATATTAGAAAATTGGGAGAGAGCAAAACCCTTGTAAATTATTTTCTTCCGTATAAATATATTCTGGTTGTAATCATGAAAGCATATCGTATATGTATACGAAAATTAAGAATCATTTGTTTTACTTTTACAGAGAAATTAGTACAACTATAGCATTAATTGATATCATAAACCACGTATATTCTAAGGAACAACTTGATAAGGTAATATTTACGTTATTGCAACTTACATGTTATCTTTCGATTTTATTAAGCTTACAATTTTTTGTGTATTCTCAGCATAATCTATTTATATATATTGTGACAGAATAAGTTTGTTAAAAATAACTTTAAAAAACTGCAGCAACAAGTGTATATTCTATATGAGACTAGTATTATTTTATAGATATATTAAATAGTAAAATAATCTGTATATGTTTTAGATACCGGAATTTGTAAGGAACATGAAGATTGAATCACTGTTAGAACTCACTATTTCTCCTAATCGGTCCTGTAACTCAAAATTATTTAGAAAGGTAAAAAATTATACAGGATGTACCAGACCACCTGTCCCACCCAATTTTCTCGTAAATGTTAAACCTTATATTCTATTCGAGGAATCGGATGATGGTATTTTCGTTTTCCGGAACTGATCGGGAATAGTGACTACTACGGTCAACTCTATTGTATTTAGATTTTTAATGGAAACATGTTGTGTAGTGTATCGTTGGATTAGATCTTAAAAAAAGAAACATCTTTTATTGGAACATAATCACGACATACCCAACCGTTGAGGAGAAACAACTGGAAAACTGAATAGTGATGGTATCGTAATATAATAATAAAGTTTCGTATCCGAAACAAGAAATATTAATTTTATTAAGCCTTACAAATGTTCAATATGTCTTCTATTTTAATTTAAAACAGATTCTGTCTTTGATTGTTCGAGAAGCATGCCGATCGCTAAACGTGATGCAAAAGTTCTTCGAGCTATAGATAACATCAGAAACAGAATCCATTTTTATTTAAATCAAGACAGAAAGCACATTTGTGAGGTTTAATATAAGTAATATTTTTCATTTCGGATACAAAACTTCGTTATTATTGCGACACCATCATCATTCAGTTTTCCAGTCGTTTCTCCACAACAGTTAGAGATATCGCGATTATGTTCCAATATAAGATGTTTCTTTTTTTCAAGATCTATCCAACGATACTCTACACGACATATGTTTCCATTCAAAATTTTAAAGTTGAACGCAGTAGCCACTACTTCTGGTCAGCTCCGGAAAGCGAAAGTACCCTCGTTTTTCGAATAGAATATAGGGCCTAGTATTTCTCTCCAATTTCCTCTCACCGTTTTCAAAAAAATTAGGTGCGACGGGTGCGACGAGTGATCTGATACGTCCTGTATATATAAATTTGAAAGTATTACACATTTACAAAAAAACATAAGGTTACAATGACAAACAATATGTGCTGTTAGAAAAAATTATTGATCAAATGTTAAATTGTAAGGTTGATCCGATAATGTTTGAAATTCTAAAAAACAACGTATGTATAATAAATACATCAATTCCATAAATTTTGTTAGGGATATCGCAAATTCTCGTACTCAAAGTCGATGTCCCTATCGATATATAGGGGCGCCATCAAGCGTTACCGACTGCGTCGTCGGGTTTACTATCTACCATTTATTGTGATCCATGTTCTTCTCAATAGTCTGTCCGTTCTGTTTGGTTATCTCTCTACTCTCGATCATCGCGAACGCGGAGGCAAATTACTTTGTATCGAATCGTTTCGTTCATTCATTTTATGTTAAACGTATTCTTCCAATAAACACAAGAGATACATTCGGCTTTACATCCGTCTCGTTTTCTCGGTCGTTACCTATCCCTGCATAGCTCGAACAGGTTATGGGCCCAGAGCCGCAACGACAAAGTGAAGAAATACTTTTTCATATCTAAATTCGCTGAATCCACGCGAGAGTTTCTTTGTTCTTTCCGGGCGTGATACGTCGTGAACGCGATATATCAACCGTGACGCGTCATAAGTAAATCATCGTCGTTAAAGTGCGTTCCGCGAATAAATCGACGATGGCACAGACAAATACAATTAACTCTACGCGATTAGAAACGCTAACCAAGGACAATTATGATACTTGGGTGATACAAGTGGAAGCATTACTCGTTAAGAACGATAACTGGGGCTACGTGAGTGGCGAGAGGCCATGCCCGAAATCTCGTGGCGATGCCGACGACGCAGCAACTCGAGCAGCCATCGCAGCGTGGGAGAACGAGGATCGCAAGGCAAAATCTGACTTAATCCTAGCTATAAATCCCTCTGAGTTGAAGCAGGTACGTGGTTGTAAAACGTCCAAAGATGTGTGGGATAAATTAAAATCCATATACGACTCGAAAGGTCCCGCGCGCAAAGCAACGTTACTCAAACGCCTTATTCAAACAAAAATGTCGGAAGGCGGGGACGTTAAGACACACATCGCTCAATTTTTCGATGCCGTCGATAAGCTAGAATCCATGGATGTTCAGATCAACGGAGATCTTCTCTCGATCATGCTTCTCTATAGCCTACCTAGCAGTTTCGAGAACTTTAGATGCGCGATAGAATCTCGCGACGCGCTGCCAAACGCTGAGCAATTAAAAATAAAAATCGTAGAGGAATACGAAGCGCGAAATCAAGTCACCGTCAACGAATCAGGCGCGATGCTCGCTCACGGCAGGCGCAACCCGAATTCGAAATCCGGCAAGAATAACGCATCGACGTCACATAACGATAAGAACGCGAAAGCACCTTTTCGTCCTAAATACAAATGCTCTTTCTGTAAGATTACCGGCCACAAATATGCTGACTGCCGTAAAAGGAAGACGCAAGAAGCCGAAAAAGCAAACAATACGGAAGCGGAAAGTTTCTTCGCGGAAGTCGCTCAGTATTCGTCATCCGAGCCCGCCAAGGGCGTAGGCGCAAGTCAATGGTGTCTCGACAGCGGGTGCACGTCTCATCTATGCAAAGACGCTCGAATGCTGACAAACTCGATGTCCACACAAAGCGACATCAGGTTAGCCAACAACGCAACAAGTATGGTGGATGCAAAAGGGAACGTAGAACTTCTCACGAGAGTTAATAATAAAACTAAAAGGATTCGACTGGAAAATACCCTGCATGTTCCAGATCTGAGAACCAACCTATTATCTGTAGCCAAGATTGTGGACAAAGGCTATCAAGTCGTATTCGGCTCAAACCAAGCATCCGTAAAGGACATCAAAGGAAATATTAAGCTCACCGCTGAACGTCAAGGTGACTTATATATTCTGAAAGGATCCGGCGAACAAGCTAATACAGTCTCGCAGAAGAAATACTCTGATACCGAAATCTGGCATCAACGCCTCGGCCATCTTAACTTAAGAGACTTACTACTAATGTCGAAAACTCAAGCAGCATCCGGATTCAAGCTGAAGGATAACTCCAAAGTTTCGAACTGCGAAATATGCATCACACAGAAACTAACAAGTTTTCCATTCTCATCTCGAGCTAACAGATCACAGCACCGCCTCGACATCATTTATTCTGATCTCTGCGGACCAATGCGAGTAAATTCAACGGGAGGCGCGCGCTACTTCATGACGCTCATCGACGATCATACAAGATGGTGTCAAGTCTACTTTCTGAAGAGTAAGGATGAAGCAACAAGCAAATTCATCGAATTCAAGAACTTCGTCGAAAATCAGACAGGTCTCAAGGTGAAGGCTTTTCATTCAGACAACGGAAAGGAGTTTTGCAACTCCGCCATGGATCGTATATTGAAGGATTCCGGAATTCAACGACGCCTAACCATTCCGCATACTCCTGAGCAAAACGGGGTAGCCGAGCGGAAAAACAGAACGCTGATTGAAACCGCTCGTTGCCTGCTGGCACAATCCGGACTCCCGACACAATTTTGGGCAGAAGCTATCAACACTGCGAATTACATACGGAATCGTTGCATCACTAAGAGTTTGGATGGATGTACTCCTTACGAACAATGGAAAGGCGAGAAGCCCGACATAAGTCATCTTAGATCATTCGGATGTAAGGTACACGTTCTAAATAAGAATCCGAATAAGGGAAAATTCGAGCCCAGAACCGTCGAAGGCATTTTCGTCGGTTATGCTGACACTTCCAAGGGTTACCGCATCTGGATCCCGAAGGACCGAAAAGTCATTGTCGCAAGGGATGTGAAATTCCTGGATGGATTCGACACGAATAACACTTACGAAGACTTCATAAGTAATGAAACGACAAATGGTCGGACGAAGCTTCTCGATGAAGATGATGACTCACTTCAAAACCTAGGGATAGATATCGCAAACAATGATGAAATGATCCATCGTCGAGCACCCGAAGATCCAGCAGATGCTGATATCACGGCTGAAGATGAAGACGAGGATGACGATCCGCTACCATCTGCAAATGAAGATGACCACTTCAACGAAGATCAACCGCTTGTACGAGGTCCTGGACGTCCACGGAAGATTCGTACCGGGAAACCTGGTCGACCAGCTAAGCAGTACCACATGAAAGGACCGGTTTTGCAACAGAGTCGGCCCGCGACCGTTGAGGAAAATCCCGAAGAAGAGAATATGGCCGAAGATCTGGAGTGGTTCGACGCGCAGTTTGCCATGGCCGCTTCTGAAATATCTTTCTCAGGCTGTTTCAGGTCCAGACGGTAATGAATGGCGAGACGCTGTGTATGCCGAGATTAAGTCTCTCGTAAGCAACGACACCTGGACACTCGTTGACAGACCCAATGGCGAAAAGGTGATAGGCTGCCGAACCGTGCTGAGGAACAAATACAAGGCGAACGGAGAGCTGGAACGAAGGAAGGCCCGCGTAGTTGCAAGGGGATTCTCACAACGTCCTGGCGTAGATTTCCACGATACATTCGCCCCGGTTGCAAGACTCAGTTCGTTGAGGGCGCTCATGGCTGCGTCCGTAGAGCAAGGCATGCGGATCTCACAAATTGACATCACTACTGCCTATCTAAATGGCATAATGGACATGTTAGTATACATGGAGATGCCGGAGATGCTACAGGAGATGCTTGAGAGGATCATTGCGACCGAATCTAACGCTGTTCTGATCGAGAAGGCTAAAAAGATGTTGTATGCGCTCAAGAAGGGTAACAAGGTATGCAAGCTCGAGAAGGCAATATACGGCCTTCGTCAGGCAGGCCGTCGATGGTACGAACGACTGGACGAAGCTCTCAAGAAACTTGGACTGACTCCAACCCATGCCGACCCGTGCGTGTACTACGACAAGGAGAAACGAACGCTGGTATTGGTCTACGTAGACGATATTATCATAGCTTCTCGCGATGAAACCCGCATCATTCACTTGAAAGAAGAACTGGCCAAGGTCTTCGTAATCAAGGGTCTTGGATACCCAAAATATTGTCTCGGGATTGAAATATCTCGGATCAAGGACGGGATACATCTATCTCAAGCTGGATACATCCGTGACGTTCTAGACAAATTTGGCATGACCGATTGTAAGCCAGTGAAGACACCTCTGGATGCTAGTGTCAAGCTGCATGGTGCTGTCAAAGACACGGACGTAGACGAATCAAAACTACCCTATCGCGAACTCCTAGGTTCGCTGATGTACCTGGCACAGGGAACTCGCCCTGATATTGCTCACGCAGTAAGCGCACTAAGCCAATGGTGCACCTCTTTTAAACGAGTCCACTGGACATCTGCCAAGAGGGTACTCAGATACCTCAAAGGCACCATCAACCACGGATTGTACTACACGAAATGTGGAAAGGCCCTTATCGGATATACGGATGCTGATTGGGGCAACTGCGGCCTGGATCGCAGGTCGTACACTGGATCTGTGTTCCTACTAGCCAACGCTGCTATATCGTGGGAGTCGCGAAAGCAAAGAACCGTGGCTCTCTCATCCACTGAAGCGGAGTATACCGCCCTTAGCGATGCTGCAAGGGAAGCCATTTATTTATCTAAACTTCTTTCAGAGATTGGGTTACCATCACTCGGGAAGGTAACACTTCATAACGACAACCAAGGCGCTGCGAAGCTGGCTGTCAACCCGGTCTTCCATTCAAGGTCAAAACACATTGACATTAGATGTCATTTTATTAGACAGGCCCTGACGGATCACCTGATCAACCTCGTCTATACACCCACGGAGGACATGATCGCCGACGTTCTTACCAAGGCACTACCGAGCAGCAAACATTCGTTCTGTACCAATGGACTTGGGATGAAAGACATCGCAGCCTCACGCACTCAAATTTGAGAGAGGGTGTTAGGGATATCGCAAATTCTCGTACTCAAAGTCGATGTCCCTATCGATATATAGGGGCGCCATCAAGCGTTACCGACTGCGTCGTCGGGTTTACTATCTACCATCTATTGTGATCCATGTTCTTCTCAATAGTCTGTCCGTTCTGTTTGGTTATCTCTCTACTCTCGATCATCGCGAACGCGGAGGCAAATTACTTTGTATCGAATCGTTTCGTTCATTCATTTTATGTTAAACGTATTCTTCCAATAAACACAAGAGATACATTCGGCTTTACATCCGTCTCGTTTTCTCGGTCGTTACCTATCCCTGCATAGCTCGAACAAATTTAGTTAAATAGGATATTTATATAGAACGGCTTACAGTATATCCAGGTACTTGGCAAATTGGACTACTGGACGACCTTATTACGATACATTACATAATCTTAAGATCTCGTTGTCAGACAAAGCTTGGTATAACGATACATTATTGGAATATACTGCTTGTAAGTGTGAAAGAGAATTGATATTTCTTATAAAAAATTATCTTCTTTTTTTTCTCAAAAATTGTTTCTAATCCTTTGCACTATTAAAGCATATATTAATGACATATAATTAAAATTTCTGTAATAACATATAGATCTAAGTGTCGATAGATTTCAACAGTTTGTAGCACAACTATTTAGTAAAGTGCACGTAGAATGCTTAATACATGGCAACGTAACTGCAACAGAAGCTAAAAAAGCAGTGAAATTAATTGAGTCAAAGTTGAAAACTGCGGTGCCTAACATAGTACCTGTGTTCGAATGGCCCGTGCATCGTGAAATTAAACTAGAAGATGGTAAGCGCATGACGTAATCAAATTGTGTGCTTATAAAATTTGCAAAATTTAATGTGTTTGCAGAATTTTTTTCAATTTATATTAGAGAATTTATATTAAAATTGTAATATAAAGAATTTTATTGTTCCTTTTAATGGTCTTGTGTAGATATTACAATATTCTTAAGAAAGTAAAAATAAAAATATAAAAAACGTAATTTATTGTAATTTATATGAGAAAAACAGATATATGTATTCAACCCTTCGCGGGTAACGTCTTTTTCGGCACCTGTAACTATGGTAACGTCGGGTCACTCGTTTCCGACGCCTAAAAAATACTTTAAAGTGTTCTTAAAAAATATGAAAAAATTTATGTTACCTTATTAACTATCCTACTTTAAGGATCAATCGCTATATTGCCGATTTTTTCACTAGTTTAAACAATATATTTATATAAACAAATAAAGCTACAGGGGACAGTCACTTTCGCCAGGGCACGAGTGACCCGACGTTACCCGCGAAGGGTTAAAAAGGTATGTATTAAAAAATTATTTGTTATTAATGTCGTTTTATCTGCAATAACATTTGTTTCAGAAATTACAGTTTAATTACTTTGTAATGAGTCAATGTTGTTTAAATAACGTAGTATATGTAACAGTACTGTACAATAATATATAATTACTCTAGGTTGTCACTTTCTATTTGAGGTAGAAAATAAGTTGCATAAATTGCATAATATTTTTTGTATCACGGTGTACTACGCAACTGGTCTACAGTCAACGAAGTCGAATATGCTCTTAGAACTCTTAGCACAAATTATTGCAGAACCTTGTCTCAATACATTAAGAACTCATACGTATATGTATAAAACAAGAAAAAAGGAGATGGCCATATAGCATGTAGCGGTATACATAAATTGTACTGGACGCAAAGTTTATATGTCATTGTACAAAATGACAAACATCCGCAATATGTCGAGAAACAAATCGATTTATTTGTGGCTTCTATGTTGGTAATTTAAGCTAATAAGAATTTATACATATAATGTATGTTACTTGGATTAATAGATAAATATAATTAGAACTTATTTATTTCTATAAAAAAGCGTGTCAGAATTTATTGTTGTCGTCTTTTATTAGAACTTATACATAATATAATATATTTGTTAACTGAATTAATAGACTAATTCAACAATTCATTCTAGAACATTATGATTAAATAAATATAACAATATATTTATAATGTAATAGCAGGAAGGTATTTATTAAAGTATTGTTACTATCACTATAATTAAATTTCAGAAATACATATCTACCATGTCAGCAGAAGAATTTGAGGAACACAAGAAAACTCTAGCTAAAATACGTTTGGAGCAACCTAAAACGTTAATGGCTCGGAACGCTTTATATTGGAATGAGATAATGAGTCAACAATATAACTTCAATCGAGTAAATATTGAAGTAGCTTACTTAGAGACGATAACACAGCAGGAATTACTTAATTTTTATAAGGTGACTATTTTACTTTTAAATGCAAAAAAAATAATAATATATATACATATAGGATGTTCACAATTTAAAACAGATTGAAAAACTCAAGGATTTTATAAAGTGACTATTTTACTTTTAAATGCAAAAAAAAATATATATATATATACATATATTAAGATGTCACAATTTAAAACAAGTGAAAAACTCAAAGGAGGAGGTTGATGAAAAATTGTGTCAGATGAAGGTTGTTGGATTTGAAAGAAACTAATAGATGAACTTATTAGATTATCCGGGGCCCGTGTTGGGCCAGGAGAGCCAAAGTCAAATTTTTTAAATAGAAACTTCTATTTTTATTATATTATCGTTTTTACTAATTAGTTTCATCAACTTTTGTCTGAAACATTTTTTATTTGTCTAATATTTTTTAGATATACAAGAAAAATTTGTTTACTTTTTCAATATTTACAATATTTATTTGTTAGTTCACAATATCTTGATAATTGTTTGTTTAAAGAAATTGGTACAAAACTTTTTAACTTTATTTATAGTCTCAAGAATCTGTCGCAATAGTTTTTAATTTTTTATTTTTAGACACTTTCGTATACATCTCCTTGGAGCTTTTATAAAGTACAGAAGTATTTTAAAGTTGGGGTACTATTGCAACAGCATATTCTGAAATGGCAAGATACTGCAAGTTGAAATTTGAATAATTTCTCAAGTCAAGTACCCGAATAAATAAGATACATATCTGCACATTCCGCAAATAAGAATGGCATTGCCTCGAAATCTCAAGAAATCTGAAAACTTATGTACTATACTTGAAGTCAAAAGAACACTGCTTAGAATGTGTTAAAAAAACTTATACAAAAAATAAATTTTGTTATGTTTACCAAGAGCGCGGCGCGTAAATTGTTGCGCTTAATTGACTTGAAAAATTATTCAAACATCAACTTATAATATCTCGCTGAATATTAAACATATCCAAAAACTGTAGAGAATTTTTTGACTAATTTTCTTACTTAGAATATGCAATTTTTTTCAATGATATACATTAATCAAACACTCTATATACATATATACAATATACATATGTAAATATTTAAATTCACTTAAGCTTAAATGAAAAGATTTTATCATGATAAAATTGTTATTATAGAATATCATTTTTTTATGACTTAATTTTTTAGAAGAATGAGACTTTGATGGTTTAAAAATTTCAAAAATATGTATTTTCTAGGAAAATGTATATAACAAAACTCGAAGTAAAGTGTCAATACATATGGTATCCTCGGCAATATCAAAGAAAAGAGTTCTCTTCATACTATAGTGCGTAAGTGCCAATTCGTCGACCAATAAAGACGTCAAGAAAATCAACGATATCGTGTTATTTAGAAAAAAGTCAAAGTTTGTATCGTCAATGTCAACTATTAAAACCGTTTTAATAGTATATTGTGCACCAAGGGGCGAAAGTAGCGTTTTTCAGACGAGTGTGAAGTTTGCACGTCCGAGCCGAAGGCGAGGGCGGCAAATCACACGAGTCTGAAAAAGCTTTCGCCCCGAGGTGCACACGATATTTTTCACAATATCTTTACGGAAAGTTCGACCACCATGCCTAGAGAGAGGCGAGAGTGGCCATTTTACGCCAGGACGGCATAGCGGGACGAAAGTAACCACTTTCCTCCCTAGGGCGGAAAGTGATCACTTTCGTCCCGTAAACAGGGACGAAAGTGGCCACTTTCGTCCCTAGGGCGGAAAGTGACCACTTTCGTCCCTGTTTAGCGGGACGAAGTGATCACTTTCCGCCCTAGGGAGGAAAGTGGTTACTTTCCCCGCTAATGCCGTCCTGGCGTGAAATTGGTCACTTTCGCTTCCTCTCTACAGGCATGGAAAGTCGAACTTTCCGTGGAGGTGTTGTGAAAAAATATTTTCCGCAAATGACATTTGCTTCTTTAACAATAGGGAAGGCGCTCGAATTGAACTTTGTTAAATTCCGCCGATTTTGATGAAAGTTGGCAGGATTACAGACAAAGCTGTACCGTCGTATATCGCTACGCCATGTTATGTGCTTTGCTTCTTACTCTGATGATATTGATTCCCCTATTTGGACGTAGACGGTTAATTGTTTTCGAGATATTTTATTAATAATTTAATGGCGTCTTTAGAGTAGAGTAGAGTAGTTTATTACGACACTCACATTTTAATATGTGTAATGTGGCTATGCGGTAATCCCTTATAATTTGTAGGCTGGAGTTCAAATTCCACAATTAAATTATTTTTTTATACAAAAATGTTTTATCATAAAAAAATATTGTTGGTATAAAAAAATTAATTATTTTAATATAAAAAATTAATATTATATATAAATTATAATGTTAATAGTCATGATATAAAATGATGTATAAATAATAAGGCAGTTACCATCCACTACGCTACAAATACTGGTGAGTGTATGAGTGCCATAGTAAACTCTAAAGACTAAAGACTACTAAATTTATTATTAAAATATCTCGGAAACGGTTGATCGTCTGTACTCAAATAGGAGTATCATTACATTTAGGCGAATTTCTGTCTAATCCTGCCAAGTTTCATCAGAATCGGCGGAGTTCAGTTCCCTTATCGCCCTTATAAGATATTAAAAAATTATAAGATACTCCCCAGTGAATTGATGAAACGCATTTGCTTATTTGCATAATTTGAGAAAAAGATTGACACATTTCTTTATTAATTTCTTTATAGAAATTAATAAATTATTGCTTATTTGCATAATTTGAGAAGAAGATTGACACATTTCTTTATTAATTTCTTTATAGAAATTAATAAATTACTTATTGGCGTAATTTATATTTGCAAAATTTGCAATTATTAGTAAAATAAGCATTGAATTTATAGAGAGAGAGAGAGAGAGAGAGAGAGAGAAAGAGAGAGAGAGAGAGAGAGAGAGAGAGAGAGAGAGAGAGAGAGAGAGAGAGAGAGAGATTATGACGTTTTGTACAATTTATTACAGAAAGAGAGTCTTATATTACTCAATTTTAATTCTTATGCTATTAAAGTTTTGTAAATATAGTATTTGCATAATTGACATATAAAAACTTTTTTTATGACATACGCACTTACATATACCTATATATATATACATATACACACGTAGGCGCATGTATATGCACAAATATTTTTAAAAACAGTTCTGTACATTTTCCAAGTGTATTAATGTTTATGTCTTATGTATTTCTTATTTTACACGATTATTTTAAAGAATAATTATTTTAAATGTCTTTTAAGTAACAAAAATAAGGTAAAATAATTAAAAATAACTGTAGATTTTTTACCAAATTCCAACAACTGAAAGTTTACCATTTATTATTAAAATTATTTTTAGATATACACATAAGATTCGCTGACACATGATATACATGTAGACATAAATTGATCATATTTTAACGTAATACTGAAAATTATAAATAAATATATAACACGCATTTCTCAAATCGTATATGTCTTCAGGATCCTTTTATATTCTTTTTTAATAGGCAATATTATATTACTATACATGTATATGTCGGTATATATCTCGCATATATCTCATTGCTTTTTTTATTTCTATACAACAAATTTTTATATAGATAATTTATTTATCTGTATAAAGAAATAATAACGTATAAATGGTAAGTATGTGAGATAACCACAGTGATAAGCATAATAAACCTTTTACATTTAAGTCTCTTATTGTCTTTGTTACAAATAGTATGTTTATTATATACTAATTAAATATAAATAATATTAATTATGTTAGATACACATTAAACGATGCGTAAAAGTAAAGTAAATAAAATATTGTATAAGAATATTTCACTATTGGTACCTCATTATGGAAGATTTTTATTAATTCTCGCGATGCAAAGTACTTAGATATAAACATATTTAGTAAAACTTTTTTTATAATTAAATTGATTTTAATTTCTTGTTTTTTTTATATTTGTAATTGCAAAGAATAAATTATAATTATAAATTATAATAAATTAAAAATAAATTTTTAATATATTTTTTATTGCAAATATCTAGTTTCAGAAACTAAAGAAATATTATTTGCAATTTGTATCAGATTGATGAAAAGATGTACACGCCTTATTTTTTTCTTATTAGAGGAAAGTACCCGATTATGAGATACCATATCTATTTTGTGTGATTGCCAGAAATCTATGGGCAGAATTGAAAAATATAATAGGTTATTTTGAAGGGAATTAATAAGCTTTAAGATGCTGAAATGCAAAATTTAATTTAAAATTAATTTTGCTGAAAATTAGAAAAATGTGAAAAATGAGCTTTCGGCAAAATCGCAAAAGTGTGCTCCTAATATGAGAGACCCCGGGAAATCGCTAATAAAGTGCAAAATACATGATATTGCAATTTAAAAACTTTATTTAAAGTTTTTGAAGACAAATGTAATGGAGAAGCATATTTGCAACAATCGTAAACCCTCTTATACTCAATATTGTACCTAATTTTCCTTCTCCACCCTTCCCTCTCAAATCAAGGTCAGCACAGTCTTATAAATTCGTATAAACCTTTTCTTAACGTTAATATAGTATTTTCTCTTCTTTTATTACTATACAATAACGTCATACTCCAGCAACCCAGGAGTACCCTGAGTATCTCATGTTACGAGCACCACGCCTTGCGGTTTTACGATCACAAATCTAATCTCTACAATTGAACAACTCAACATATCCCGTATTTTCCTATTAATACGACCTTACTCTATCACTGCATGCAGAACTTATTGCCAAATAATTATTAATTATATAATAGACAAGGTTTAAAGACTCATATCCATGGCACTTGACAACATCCAATTTCAGAATTTCTTTCTCTGCAACGACTACACGCACGATCAAACAATGAATTTTCCACTAAATAGGTTTTACCCCAAGGGTAATAAGTTCATGGTGGAACCAACAGATAGGGCCTATTAGTTTAGCAGAAACCTCGCTGTCGCATATTAGGAGCCTATCTCATAATAAGGAACTTCCTCTAATAATTACTTTTTATTAAGAAAAGGAATGAAACATAAAAAATTTTTTATTAATTGTATAATTCCTGGATAAATATTTTAAAATAAAAAAATAATAATTACTTTACTTTATATAATCATATTTGTATATTGCTTAGGACTTTGTAATAATTAATAATAATTTATTTATCTAATCTTTCTGTTCGCTTATGCTTTTTGTTATTTAAGAAGCGCAACTTTCTACATTTTTTAATATATCTACTATTTTTTGATTGTTTATCTTTACTATATTTGGCACAGAAGAAAGAGTATTATAAAATTTCATACATCTAATTTTTTTGTATTAATTTTTTTTCTTGTAATATTTCTGAATCTGTAGCTTTGGATTGTGGGACCGCTGACAGATGTATCACATACATCATGTAATATGCATGTACATA
>JASTWP010001983.1:0-54271 GCA_030770255.1 Temnothorax ravouxi | reverse complement strand
GCTAGGTGTCGATATTATTAACCTTTTATATTTGAAAATACGCTGGATAAAAACTGCTTCTGTATAAAATACGTGATCAACAATCATGGAAATTGTGTATGTGCTGTGTGGCATTAACAAATGCAACACAAAATTTTCAGACTTAGAACTTCTTTAGAAATATGTTCAGTAAATTCGTCGTAGGTGTAAAATATATTTAAAACAAGCTAACAATAGTAATAAATATTGCAATTTTTCCTTCTAATACTATGTGTGTATGTGTGTGTGTGTGTGTGTGTTTCTGTGTAACGAAATGTATAATTGGCAATTATAGCCAAGCGTATCGCTAATTAGTAGCGAGCGCCATACGCTTGATACTGCTTTAGTGCAGTAAAACCATATATGTGTCTGACGAGAAAGGGAATAACGCGAATATTGACGAAAGAGAGAAAGAGGAAAACGGATTTCACTTCCGTTTCGGACTACTTTCGTCCGTACCATATCAGATGTACGTATCAAGGCCAAGCGTCCCGCATAAAAAGCCCCGCAACGAAAACGCGACCGGCCGATTATAGAAACAGGAGACCGGACCATGAAAGTTATATGAGAGACGTGATTAGTAATCACCGCCTTTTCTTTCTTTTTTTTTTTTTTTATTTTATATGAATTCTGGCCATGTGAGCAATCAAAGTGAAAGCAAAATTCTAGGTCTACAATCTTGGATGCTGCAATCCAATAATGATTAAATCCGGAACATAATTTTGTCTATTATCCCTATATCTTGAAGCTCCATTTCGACGATCTACGATACACAGTATTCGAGACAAAAATCTGTATGGAATTTTAATTTATGCGACACAAGAAATACGAAGAATTTATAGAACTAATAGATTCTACCTTTTAGCTTCTCTTTCATTTCCGAATGTGTGATTTCATTATTGCGTGCTCGAGTGCGTGATTCATTAAGGCAAACAAACTTATCGATAATCGATTCACGGTTGCGTAGCCCGTATTATTATTATTAGACAGCGAGGAAAGTAATTACATCTTTCTCTCGTGTCACGAGTCATTGCGCGTCGCTTAATTCAGAATAATAAAACGCGCTTCGCAGCATTTAACTCACTTTCATTAGTGATAGAAAGGGAGAAACGAACAAATGTCTGAACAATAGCGTCGAAAAATATTGTTAGCATAGTCACCGGTAGCACTTTCTTCCGAACGGAAACGTCTGATGAAAGTTTTCCCCGTTGAAAATTGACAATTAGACGCTAACAATCATCAAGTCGACCGTGTAATTATTTCGCGTTAATCATGCTATTTGTTCCAGGCGACTTGACATTTGTCTCAAGCTTGATAATTGCTTTCTCACTCACAAGCGACCTTTTCACCTATGTAAATTTCGGCATTCTAATTTTTAGATAGAAGAATCCAGTCGACACAGGCAGACCTTCTACATTCGCACGATTCGCACATTCTGCATAATTTTCGAAAACGTGTCGACATTACGCCGGTATTGTGCGGTACTCCTGCACGGTCAACGGAGCGAAGAATCGCGGGTAATGGTGTGTGGTCGGTGTTGCAAGAGGAACGTCGGGAAGTAATTATACGTGTGTAGCCCAGCGCTGGATTATCATCTTTGTCTCGCGAATAACTATGCCTTCGCAGACTTTCCATTGTCATCAACAATTAAATCTCTCAGATCCCTATATTATTCGGCAAGGCCGATGCGGACCGTGTTGTGTGACAAACAGCTCATTTTAAAACATAATGATGAGACCTCTCCACCTTTGATCGCGTTTGCACCACGTGTAGGCACTAAATAGATTTTGATTTTCGTTTTTACAAAACGATAGAATAGAATTCGCTGATGCGTGTGCTGAATTATAATTGCACGGACAACGGTAGAAAGAGATCACTTAGCCAGATTTATGTAAGAAAACTTTATGTGCTATTTTATGATTCTTCTTTTCAGGAAGACTCACCGTTGGAGAATCCCAGGGATCGCCGCAGATGCCGCACTTCCCTTTGTTCCGTTGCCACTGCCTGGTGAACCCGCCGCAATAGCACTCGTGGTCGTTATAATCGTGAGGTGTGTCGAAGCCGTATCTCCACATCGAGGCCCTCGAGGGTGGCTCTATTATAGTCATAATATGCTAAAGATTTCAAGAAAGTATAGGAAAATTTAGAGAGCAAAGAATAAAACTATACGCAGAAGTAAATATTTCCATCAAGTATGGGACTTTCGAAAGCGCGTTTCACTATGTTAATTTAAAGACGGATGATTTAACTTATATCTATATCTTGTCCGATTGTATCTTATGAACAAAAAACGAGACGTCTGTTGCAGTTATGTCAAAAACATAAGTTGCCGTTATAGGCTGTGGCGGTCAGCTGTTCGCCACGAGCGAACTTCAGAACGCTGTAAGGACCCTGCCGAGCTGCCCTAGATAAAAGGTCGATGTTGAATCTTAATCACGCGAGAATATACCGGCGATGCGCCGCGTAGCGGGCGCGAGCCGAATCCTCTCGCCGCGCGAGCCGAACTCTCTCGCCGCGCGAGCCCGCGCTGCCGCTCGCGCCGCGCGCCTTCCGTCGTCGACGATCGCGGTTACTATCGCATTTCTATGAAGAACATAGACTATTGCCAGATACGCAACGAATATTTCTATACAGTTCACAGTAGGTACCACCCTAGATTATATTTTTCCTATACTGTCTTAAAAACAACGCTCAATCCAAGACATCTGTGAAGCTGGCAATTCAAGCTACAACGTCGAATATACATATACTAGTATGGGACTTTTTTTACTGTTCTCATATTTCCCTGTTAGTATGGCAAATTTATTTACCTTTAGGTTACAAGGTGTATCTGATCAAACTATTACTTTTCTATTGTCATATATTAATTTTCGGTTGAATACGCGTATATCTTACCGGTACGTAGCAAATCTGGTAAATTTTATTATGAGTATTCTACATTATTCGAGAAAAATTTTCTGCGTGTATATATGTCACGATATAAATTACGAAAAATTACATCAATGTGTAAATAATCATGTAATCGAAAAAAATATGTATATGTATGTGGACTACGTGCCGAAGATTGAGTCAGCACGTGCCGATGATGCAATAAAGGATCCATCATCGTCGTAAATAGTTGCGATGCCACAATCATATCGTACGTAAGATATTGAACTTAGATTTGGTAACCTCGGATGACACAAGCGAGCCCGAATAATTGTGATAATATGTATAGTGAAAAGAAAATCGATCGTGGAATAAAGCAAAAGCACCGTGCCGGGACAATTTGATCGAATTGCGAGCCGGATAATTGACGTGCATTGTGCATTGTCTTGCAATATGCCGTAAGCTTTCGTACCATCTTTTTCACCAGACTCAAATGTGATCTTTTTTTTTAAATTTTATAATTAAAACTTGTACCAACTATGTTTTATCTCTCTCGTTTATATATTCCCGTTTTATTACACATTATATAATATTATTCTTTTACCGAATCACATCGAATACTTACTCAAGTACTTATACGATTATCGTATACTTTTATTTGAAATTTTTAATTGAAATTTGATATTAGAAGTATCCTTAGCCTTAATATCCAATCAATAATTTTCTTCGGATCGTATAAGAAACAACGTGGCGATCGCTTTCGTTTAAGCTGTATATAGATAGCGCATAAACGCGATGACGCTCATCTAAAAATAGCTTTGAGAAATATTTCATTCGCGCGATATACCTATGTATATTGCGTGCGTAAAAACACGCAAACTCGAAATCTATCAACTTTTCATTTTAAACAGAGAAAAAGTTATACTTATATTCCCGTGAGTTGTTGCAACATTTTATTTCTGCTATAGTGTAAAGAGGTGCTATTTGAGTCAATTAAAGAAAAAATTGGATAACAAATTTTCGAGAGAGAGAGAGAGAGAGATATGAGCTTTTCAATGTTCAGGGTAGGGAGGAGCTTTTTTAGTCATGGGGCTTTTGAAAATTTCACGTCTAGAACATTTTTAATGCGATTTTTTCTTTAACTGACTCAAATAGCCTTTCCTTACTCCAATCACTCACACACACACACACACACACACACACACTCACGATAACTCGTTACATGATAAAAATTTAATTACATTACGTAAAAAGGACAGGTTTGTACAGCGTATACTCTTTTTATTGTTTTGTCATTCATTTACATACAAATATTTTCAAGATACGTCTTACGAAACGAAGTAGTAGCCATATTCGGTGCTCGCTGTATAGTTTGCGCTTTCGCTACAATTAAAAGAACGTATCTTTCGATACAAAGTAGTTTTGTCGCTCTTTATCTCATTCACTTAAAATATTATTACATTAACTTCGCGGCATCCTTGAGCTCGTCTCGTCCACTTTCAGAAAAGTAAACCGTTCGCGACTCCTTCGGTGCTTACGCGTCATCACAGCTCATGATTAAGCATTTAGCTCTTGTGCTTGTGCGAAAAATGAATTATTTGCCAAAAAAAGAACTGGGAAAGGATAAAAGAATTAACGAGTGTTTAGGTCTAATCTCGGAGAAATGATCAAAGTAAATGTGCGTTATAAAATTGTTATTGAAAAAGTACTACCGTCAGATTCCTCAGCACCGAATAAGATCGAGATGTGGTCGTCATATATAATGATGATCAACAACGGTTAACAAGTACAAGTCGTACTTGTACAAGTACTTGTATAGATTCTCCCCACCTCGCATGAAAAGAATTTAAAAAAGTCAATTGTTTGTGAAAAACGCGCTAATTACAGGATTACACGATATACTGGTAAACGACGAGCTGCTCTTTCTCTCTCTCTCTCTCTCTCTCTCTCTCTCTCTCTCGCTCTCTCTTTCTCGCCTGTAAGCTCCGAACGCTAAAACGCACGCTGCGAGGAATCTATGAGAGAAATCTCGAGGGTTTGGCAGTCGATGGCTGTTGACGGACGCTGTTTGATTCACACGCGATCATTCAGCACAACATATCACAATTCGAGGTAAAGTTCGGCATGCCAACAACGGCGACTTATGATTCGCGTCGCATGTATCCTCGCGCAGGCGCTCCTTTCGGCTCCTTTCGGCAACAACAATTTCATCAAGTTCAACGTGTGTTCGATGTTGCAAAAATGTACTTTACGTACTCATATACAGATCGTTCTTTCCATGCAAAGAACAACATGGAGATGCCTTTTCACACGCGATCCTATCTCTATCATCCAGAAATCCAAACTTATAATTATATATCGATTTCAAACAGTTCCCTTCTCTCTTACTCGTAAAAGCTAAACAGTTTCGACGCCTTCATTCGCGCTTCGTGATTATTACGCTTTGTGCATTATCGGGTAATTATCGGCGTATTTTATTTTATCTTACATGACAAAAGTCACTTTTCCTCGCTTTTCGCCTTGCGCGAACTTTATACGTAATTGAAATATCGACGATTCAGAAATTTTATCTGAATATGCATTTGATCGTTAAACTAGAAAACCACATGTTACGGTATCGTATCGCGTGCAGGTCGCTCGTCCCAATTCATGGTCTCTAATGTTACGCGATAAATATACGCGATTCTTTCACATATCACTTATATCGTTATATCGAAGGCAGGACGAAGCGACAAGTTTAACCCTTAAATGCCACACCTCTCAAGAATCTCATAAATGACACATAGGGTCTAAAAGACCCCAGCATGAAAAATGTCTCCTTACTCATTGATTTTTTCATATTTAGTTATAAAAATTATTTTCAATGTTGTTCAAGGCATAGAAAAGAGAATAAAATGCTTATATTGTTAAAATTTCAATTTCAACATAGTATATAAAAAATTGAGTAAACTGAGTACTGCTAAGTGTACAACCGGGTAGGTCAATCACTCAACTATCATCAATGGGAGCATGAGCTCTATTTTTGGGGGGAACATTTAAAAATATATCGATCTAAAGGGTCTCTGGGGTTCGCTGGACCTCGGGTGGCATTTAAGGGTTAAAAGTGAAGGATACCATTGGAAGGTACGAGTCTTCGTGGTATCGTGATGCTTACGACACAACTTAATATTAATTAATGTTTACGCATGTCAATCCGCAGTCATTCCGCACACACGTTTCTATAACCATATAGCTTAAACACCAACGTTTTCACTCGCACGAGTAAAGCCGGCAACAATTGATTAATTAATTAATTAATTAATTGTTAATAATAAATTATGAATGTTGCACAAACATATATTATGGAAAATGCGTGCAGATTTTTTTTTTGTAAAATTACATTGTCCACTTGTCATTACATTGCCAATTGTGAATACATTAGGCTTGTATTTTAATGAAATTAATTAATTCTCATTGCACGTTAAACTTCAAAAGTGCCCGAGATCGTGTTTACTCGTCAATTTTCTATTACTTGTACATTTATCGCTTAAAAAGTAATAAATAATAATTCTTAATAGAAACGTAAAAAAACGCACACAAACACACACACACACACAGCGCGGAATCTGAAACACTGTATTCATGCGATGAAATATATATACATATACATATATATTATAGAATTTTAGAATCGCTTGTTGAAAATTGGGAAGAAATAGGTGAGAGGACGCGAATTAAATAATTAAAAATCTTCGTCGCTGATTTTACTCGTTTTAAATGTGTCGAATTTAGAGTCGCGTTTATGCATTCGATCGTTGACATTTTAACTTGGCGATACAAAGTGCTTATTGACGGCCTGGATCGCGCGACAATTCTTTTTATCACCGTTCTCCTCATTATTAGCCAAGCCTTTTCGGCCCGCTCTCCTTAAATAACTTTTTTAATCTTAACACAAAAACACTGTTAATACTCGCGTTAAGACTATGATATGAAAATTATAGTTCCACTATAATATACGCATATACTTAATATACTGTATCTAAGTGCAAAAAAAGTATGCGCGGCTAATATGCATATCGCAACTTTGATAATGCGTAGTCTAAACATCGTCTATAGACTCTAATGACGCGATAGAAATGCGTTGCTTTAACGAGAACGGCAGACAGCCGCGTGTGTAAAGAAATAAGAAAAGAAGCAAATATTACCTATTTTAACGCGCAGTTATATACGTGCGTAATATACACGTAAATATACACGATGCTTTACAACGATTGTGCTTAATTTTAACAACAGATTCTACGAGCAAAATTTGGAGTAGATTCTTCCTCAACCAAAAAACTATCGATATGCCAATATGCTTCTCGAGTTATGAACGATTAAGTAATAAAAAACTTTTTTCTTCTGATATAAGCTTTAGAGAGAAACGTATAATAAATATAACATAAATATAATACACACACACATAATATATCTTTATTTTAAAATACTCCTCTATTATATAATGTATATAGTTTATTTTTAATTATTATATAATACATATTTCTCTCTTTCTCTCTCTTTCGTCTTTCTCTTTAATTTTAAATTTAATTTATGTAAATAAAATTAACTCGAGACTTTTTAATTATCATAATAATTAACATTAAATATTAAAAGTGACAAACAATGATTTTTTTTCTTTGAAATTGAGAAAGAATCGTCTCGAAATTCGGCAGATTCTGTCATTATGATACAGGGCGAATTACGTAAAACATTCTTTATATCGGAAAGAAGGAAGAAAGGGAAGAAGGAAGACAGGGAGAAAAGTAAAAGGACAGAGAGATGAAAGGAAAAGCGCAGGACGTAAGCGACGATAATAAGAGAACGAGTCGTCTGAAGTCGTGGCTAGATAGAGGGACATTCGAAAAAGATCTTGCCCTTCGAGAGACTTTTTGTCAATATTTTCGCATTTTCTCTCTCTCTCTCTCATGCACTGACAGCTCAATTTAAGAAAAAAAATGAAAGAAAGAACAAGAAAGAGAAAAGATGAATAAAATAAATACACATTATGATGGAAGATCCACGCGTAGATAAATTTATATGTACAAAGGTAATGGAGTATAAAATATGTAGTAAAAAGAAGCGGAAAGAAATGTCTCGAGAAATAAAAAAGGTGAAAGAGGAAAGAAGTATGTATATATACTAAATATATAAAAAGATAATTGCGCGCACTCGTGCATTTGTGTCTCTCAATTATCAAAACGATCAAAACGATCAAAACATTCGATGCATTCGATCCCGGGGATGATAGATGCGCCTTGGAAGGCAAAAATCATTATCTCGCGCAGGGATACGGGAAGGAAATAAATGTTAAACTCACGTATCGAATACACTAGATAAAATTATAACCAATATTTAAGTGAAAGATTAAAAAAAAAGATAATCGATAAAACATCGATATGTGATAAATGCGATATTTAGGTGATTTAAAAATATAAGCTTTACCAACGCTTGCTGTCAAAATTTTATATCTTTCCTTGCGATATTATATCTCTCACTCCGATGATTCGACTAGAAATTGTCTTTCATCTAATTCCTTCGGAATGATTATCAAGAGTTCTTATGATTACGCTTATCGTAAGCTAGCGTGTCAATGTAATAAAACCGTACGTAATAAAGTGCAGTAAAGCATTGCGTAATAAAAAAAAAAAACGTGTAAATCTCAGCCTTCGAAGTTACGAGAATTGGTAGCGACTACCAAGGCAAAATTCACGTACAAAATGGATTTTATCCATTTGGGAGATAAAAAATGGGTAGATATACATGCTATTCCACCATATTATTCATGGTCAACGTTTTATCGGACATTAATGAAACACTTGTACAAAAATTGACCGATTGGTGTCAGATAAAAAGGCAATTTATATGTAATGCGATCTTTCGCACATAATGTGTAACTTGACTCATTGTCAATGATAAATGTCGGATTATGTTACAAAAGATTGTTCTTTTCCTTTATCTAACAATGAATATTAATTTGTATAAGAGACAAATGTCTGTTATTAAATAATATTTCATATATATACATATATGTATACCTAATTATATTTAAAAAATTTTTTTAAATTACCAATTAAATTATTTTTCATTAGAAGCGTGATTTTCCATAGATGTTCGTCAGTGGTATACCTAGAGACCCTATAATCAGAGACTGGGCCATCAGGCGATTTCTTTAAAATCCTGCGAAAGAGGAAGATATAAGAGAGAAAGAGAAAGCGATATACATTCATATTGATTTCTCTTTCTCTCTTAATATTTCTTTCTCTTTCTTTCTCTTGTTTTTGAAGAAAAATGGCAGACCAATCAAAAGTAGCCCCCTTATGGCCAGTCTCTGATTAGAGGGTCTCTAAGTATACCTTATGCTGTTGTTTTGACGTAGAAAATTTCGCCATAATAATGAATGAATCAAGTATAATTATTGTATATCGCAATTTTGACTAATAAATTAATAAAAATCAGAATTTTTCGCGTAAAAATTTGGTTACCGATGACATTCGGATGTATTGAGAATATAAAATAAAATAAATAGAGCCTCGAGAAGGATAATATTAAAAGCAAATTATTTATCGTACGGATATTCAGCAACTTATTCGTGCGCGTGAATGTGCAAACCAAATCTAAATAAGTGCTAAATTCCGTGTCTAAATAAAAATGCTCGTTGAAAGCAAGTTAGATAAAAGTTGTTACTAATCATAGAAAAAGCTATAAAGTTATAATTATAAATGCCGGATTTCAAGAAAATTTTCAATCAACCGAAAAGTATCTTTAATGTGTAGCAGTATCTTCAATGTACGAACAGTAGTTTTCCTGAAGAACAATTCGTCATATTAAACGTATGAAAAACGTGAATCACAATTTAGATATAGGATATCTAAGAATGAACTAACACGGAGATTTCTTAACTATAGATATATATCATTTAAGCGCAATGTTCTCGAGAATTTCACAATCAACGATCGTGGCATCCGTCTATCGTCTTTATTGCTATATACAACGTTCAACATGTCTAAAACGGGGTCTACAATGCGAATCATAAGTCATAAGTCGTAAGAAATTGACCAATTACAGTCGAATTTGAGAAGAATAATCAAATGTCAGATTGGTCAGTTTTTTACGACTTATGACTTACGACTCGCATTGTAAACCCCGCATAAGAGATTAGCGCATCGGGGAACGAGGTGTGTTTCTTGGAATGTATTCATCTGTTATATTTTCAAAATTCATTCAAATCATCATGACAAAAATCGATAACGCAACGGGCTTTGCATAAATTAAGATGGTAGCGTACGACATCGCCTCGATAAAATAAAAAACAAAAATAAAAATGCGAAGAAAACACATGCCACGTCATTGGTGAAAGAATTCTATATAGAATGTTCTATGATGAGATCGTCCTTATGTAAAAGAATGTTTCAAAATACGAGAAACTCTGTCTAATCATATGCAATAAAAAATATACGATGCGTAACTTTAACGTTGAAATAATTGAGTTTTTTTTCTGGAAATTTGGATGATAAAATTTCTCATTTGATCGACTTTGACTATAAACTTGTCGAGAAAAAAGCAGGAGAAGAGATGGGGAAAAACAGAAGAGGGGAAAGGAGGGAGGGAGAGAGGGAGAGAGAGAGAGAGAGAGAAAGAGAGAGAGAGAGAAATGAGAATATTATAATAGATATTTATGTATAGAAATCGATATCTCTCTCATTTATGTGATAAATAATACACCATTTTTTGGTCTTTATCGATATCCTTTTATACTACGAAGCGATATAATAGTATTTCATTGTGCATGTAGTTATTTTATATTTTCATTAAAGTATTTCTCTCGCTCAGAATCTGTAAAGATTTCTCGTAACTCTTTATGCATGTAAACAAATCAATTAGTTTGTAAACTGAATAAATTGAAACTCAATTGATTCAACGTTTTGTTACGATATTTATGTAGTAAATAACGAAAAAATTACGGTCACTTAAGACACTAAGATTAATTTACTTACACATAAATGTTCGATATACATGAATGTAATCACATTACATTCTCGTAAATATGTTGTAAAAACCTGTATGTGGTTCTCAATGACACCACTTTGATATCGAGCACTCTAGTCGTATAACTCTCCTTAACTTTTTTCTGTTTCGTCTCCTTCCTTCACTTTCGAGAGCTTGATTTTATATCTTTTATTTCCTCTTTATCATCTTCTTTATCTCTTATTCAGTTCTGTTCTTACAGCTGGAAATATAAAATATTTCACATAAAGCAAACATTTTTGTATTTACATCCAGTAAGTCATTAAATTAATGTAATTTTGCACAGTTGTAGCAATATACATATATGTCCATACCATCGATTATTTCTTGCTTCATTTTCTGGAATTCTTTCCGCACTTCTTTAATTATCTCCACCTTGAAGGCCTCCATCTCTTGCGCGGTGAGCGAAGTTCCATCGTTAACACCGTTTACTTTGAGGAGAGTGTCCTCCGAAGCTGAACCGAACCTCTTGCGTACCGATTTCGGCGACTCGGCGCCATTGGGGAACTTATTATTCGACGCATTGTTCTTATCCCAAGACTTCTTATCTGGCGAACTTTCCGGTTCCTGTAAAAGAAATTGTTCGATTAGTGCTTTCTTCTCCCTCCTCCCCCCCTCTCTCTCTCTCTCTCTCTCTCCTCCCTTCTCTCCTTTTCTTGCCGATCTTTCAACGCCAATGCTTTTGTCATCCAAGTTACTCCGAATATCCAAGTAACATGATAAATGTTTACGTACCGGTGGTTGCTCGGGTTGTTTCTTCTCAGCGGCAGCCCGTCGGCGTGCTAGAGTCTTAGCCATTTCGTCCATCATGGAAGCCATCCCGCCACCTCCACCTCTCCCTAAGGTGCCATAATTGCCGCCTCCTCCACCGCTTCCACTGCCGCTACTACTAGTGCTCGAGCCACTGTTCTCCACTTGTTGTGACTGTTGCTATTAATAAAAAAAAATTCGTTATTATTCTATTTATGTGTTTTCTATTTTCTATTTTAATATATATAGATTAAAATAAAAAAAAAGAAAATTACCTGTTTTTTCTTAAGACGTGCTTGAAGGGCAGCGGCTAACGAGTTGGTGTCAGGCGGAGGATCACTCGAGGAACTGACGGATGAACCGACAGCGGCAGTGGAATTGTTAGCGTTAGGAACCGGCGGCGGTGGCGGCGGAGGTGGTGCCGCAGGCCCAGCCAGCGATACCATCGGAGGAGGTGGCGGACCGCCACTAGCAATAGGAGGATAAGCGTTAGCGCTGACCGTGTGGTGTCCGCTGGTAGCATATTGATTCACCGAATTTGATGGTGTCCCATATGGATTCGTGGTACCCGCTGTGGCAGCCGCTTGTACCTGACCGGTACCACCATACTGTGCTTGCGCCTGGGACACGATATTGGAGCCGTACGATTGACCAGGTTGCGCGACCGCGTATTGACTTATCGGACCAGGTGGCGGACCGGTAGCATACTGATTTATCGAACTATTACTTCCAAACTGATTACTACCGCTGCTTGCATATTGCGCGGCTTGACTACCAATCGACTGACTATATTGGCCTGTATTAACCGGTCCACCAGTAGTGTAATTGCTCGTCTGACTGTTAGTACCGTAGAAATTGTTCTGACTGCCGGACGGCGGAAATTGGTTCGGGCTTTGGCCCACGACAGAGGCCGCACCGCTTCCAGTACTGCTGCTACTGCTAGGAACAGTGGCACTCGCGTATTGATTGCTCGCAGGCGCGGCACCATACTGATTTGCTTGATTAGTAACGTAAATAGACTGGCATTGGGACTGTTGATTCGCAAGGTTTGACTGAGACGACGGCGATTGTGCGTACTGATTCATCATCATCGGTGGCGCCGGCGCCGCAGACGAGCTAAAGTTCATCATCGTCGGCGGACATGGTGGAGCGGGGGGTGCAATCGGCGGCTGAGGCGGTGGTATCGGGGGACCGACTCCCGGTCCAGCTGACATTTGCGGAACGGCTGGAACCATATTGGCGACACCCTGTAAGGCTGGTTGTTGCTGTTGAGGCGGTTGTGGTGCCGGCGGCGCCGACGAAGTTCGATGATGACCGGATTGTTGTTGTTGTTGTTGCTGCTGCTGCTGCTGCTGCTGTTGCGGCTGTTGCTGTGCAGCAGATGGACAGCTCGGTGATATGGGATTGGGACTTCCAGTTGCTGCAAAAAAATTGATCTCTGAATATATATATCTATATATTCTGGATATATATATATACACACACACATCATGTAAATATTTGTAAATTATATACAATTTTAACACCTCTTCTAGGATGACATCTTTACAATTCAAATACATTTGCAATCTCCACACGTAAATGCGTGCCCGTTATAAAATTATATCTCATGTATAACATTCGCTATACATATATGCGTGTATGTATGTGTGTATATAATATTTATTGTGTTATGCTAAAAACATAAATACAATACCTTGACTTTGCTGAGACATTCTGCGTTCTTGAATTATTGCCACGTCCTCTCTAGTCATGGTTCTGCACAGATATAGAAATTGAAGTTAATTACAAAATACACATGTTCTCATTAATACACAATGCATTATTAATGCAAAGCGTAATAGGGCCAGCCAACTAATATAATGGACATAATAGATCACTTATACATAATCCTATACATAGATTGTACTAAAAATTCACTTCAACTGGCTTGATAAATATTTTCCAACACTGACACAAAGAGAAAAAATTATATAAACGCACGGATAAATTTAATTGTGTCGCACGTTAACATGCTAAATAATACTGCTCTACAAAGATTATTTCCTATTTCGCTATAAATATATTTCAGCGATAATAGAATACTCTTACTCTACGTCATAGGCTATTGTCAATATAGGCGTTTAAACATTGATATCAATTTATACGAACCAAGGAAGTAAAGTAGATAATAATCCGTTATATTTTCATCATGTGGCGCAAGGTATTTTCCATGTAGAGCAAGCTAACATAGCTGCGCATCGCTTGTTTTCTTATTCCTGACAAGTTTGTATATTTAGGCCGATCCTTATCTGACAATCGTTTTGAATGTCGAATTTATCGAGTATCCTGAATTTTATGAGAAGCATCCGCGAAAAGCCGAAGAAAAAATGTCGAGCTCGGTCGCACAATGTATTCGAGTTATTTTGAGAGGCGCGGAGTGCAACAGACTGAGCGAATTCTCCCGCTTAGTCTCCGCGGATTTTATTTTCGACATCGCGTAAATATCTTTTCGCCCCGATTCTCGTTTTCACATTAAGTCTTTCACTGGAGTCTCGCGTGTAAATTTACTGTATGGAAGAGAGAAGAAGAAAAAAAAGAAAAGAGAACGAAGTCGGAAGTTGATTAAAACCACTAAATTGCAACAACGTTCTTCGGGAACGTTCACTACATGAAAGGGGAAGGGAAAAGATGCAAGGAGAAAACGTGGATAGAAAAAAAACGATTCTTCTAATACGTGGGAATCAGGAGTCCTAGATAGATCTGCATGACCTTTAACCCATATTAACCTAATGCTATTGTGTCACATATGACACAACAATACTAAATCAATAAGTTTCCGGCATGTTTTAGAAAAATCTTTATAAAACGTATTTTTCAATATATTTGTAGACATTGCTTCCCGGTAGACATTCCATACAGACAAACACTTTTCTATATTATATGATGTGCATTACATGTTGAGTAAAAGAGAATTTGATAGCAGTTAATTAAGAAATTCAGGTTATTACGGGTTAAAAGGACGGGAAGATCACCTCGAGTGTCCATCGCCCGGTGAGCCACGCGCACAGCCCATTTGAACAACGGTGCCAACAGCACCACTAACGGTCACGTGGTGCTCGGGGGTTGTGGTAGCGGAGCCCACGGGCAGGGCCGTCTGGCCTCCTGTAGGCAGATGGCTCAGGGACAAGGAGATCCGCGCGTTACGACCTTGACTGCAACCAGTCAGGACAGATGTGTGATTCGCTTCAGGTAAACGATAGGGAAATTGAAATGGGCCTATGTCCGTAAAGTAAGTTGTCACCCTATAAACTTTTCGCGCTTTTACAATATATAAACGACCACATTATATGTATACCAAAACTATCTCGTGAATCACGTGATGATGTCTCCACACTCTGATTTGTTGTATTTAAAGAAAACATTTCAAATATAGAGAGAAACAACAAGGTTGCCTGCATTTCGAAATCGTGACGTGAATCGACTGGACGTTGTGTGACATATGATATCTCTTGACAGATAATAATTGCTATATAATAAGGCAATAGTCACGCTGCAAATCGTTTGAAAGCGAGGAAAAAAAATGAACGAGACGTACCTATATCCCATGTCCTCCTCATATTGAGCGGTTGTTTGGCTCTGCTGTTGCTGCTGTTGCTGCTGCTGTTGTTGATAGGCGGTTTGCTGTTGAGTAGTCGTGGTGGTTGCCGGAGCGAGACTTCTTGATATGTTGCTACCATTGCTCAGCACCTACGCAACATCGCAACGAGACGCGATGTGCAATTAGAAGCTAATTAACAATGATATATCCAATTACGACAACGCCTAGCCAAATTGGCAATTATAATTGCCGTAACTGAAATCGATATCCCACGATAACGAGTAAACGTTCGTTTTTTATCCTTAAGTTTGTTTTTTCGTTTCTGGTTAATCCGTTTCTGGACATCCGAGATGATCCAAGTGAGTGTTTGTCAGAAAGTTTTGCTTCTCCTAATGGAAGTTATCACCCCCGCCCCCCCCCCACACACACACACACACGCACACGCACGAGTTACGATTTTAAACCGCCACAATAACTTAAAACAATATGTTAAAAATGCCAAAACTACAAATCCAAAATTGGATAGTAAATCCCGTAGTAAGCCGGGATTAATTCTAATAAAAGTGTAAGATGAAAAAAATGTTATGAATTACATCGAGTGCCTGGAGCATCGCCCGAGCAAAAGCATCAGCGTCGTCCTTACTGGAGAAGTTTAGCCCGTAGACTTGCTTGTTGTCCCGCCACTGGTGAAACGTGACCGTGGCCTGATTGTACTTGAGTCCCTTGAGAATCGCGCAGTTGATGACAATCTCGTGGTCCTGCAGCTTCCTGCCGACCACGCGGAACGTATTGTTCACCTGATGGTGATAGAGCTGGACCTTGGACAGGCCGGACGAGCTGCCACTCGGTATCCATTTCTTGTTCACGTCGTCATACACCATCACCGACGCGCGGGCGGATGATATGCTCACTTCGCTGTAATATAAATGACAAAACATTCATTTTCTTTTTGCGTTTTAGTCAATCAATTCCTTCGGGCATTCGCATATATTCTCTTTTGTGTACTTTGTTATATGTTATCTCGAGTGATCTCGAGGGCGAGACGGGACGAGAATCGTTCCATGCATGCAATTAAAAAGTGGCAAGTTATCGGTGATTTTTCAATCAATTTAATTGCTGATGTTAGAGTAAAAGAAATTAAAAATCAGATTACGTAAAGTAAAAAGTAACGAAATAAAGTAAGTAACGGGAACATGTGCGGCGGGAATGTTGCACCGTGCACCGCGTGCACCGGGCTGAATCGTGGGCGGTACATGCGCGGCACACGTATCGCACCGTTATCACTTTTTGCTTTTGGCTCATGCGAGAAAGTCGCATAATGGTAATCCGAGTAGGCCGAGTGACAACGCGAACGGCAAATGGACGAAACATAGATTGTACACAGTTTGTTCGATTTATCATCGATCTTTATACCATTTACAATTTCTCTGCATTTTTGACAATCCCCTCATAATCATTCTAACGAATGCAAAGCTTCCTCTGCGGGGGGGGGGGGACAAAATCGGATAACATAAATAAAATGAACGTATATATATAGAATATCGACGAATATCTGAAAACTGTTATCTCCAGATATCCTTTGGAGTTTAGATTGTCGCGTCGCGGTCGTTTATGAAGAAACAAACTTGTTTGTCTTTGTGAATATCGCGATAGCGTAAGAAGGCGAAGGACGAAGGAGAAAATTGGCGTGTGCGTCGTGTACCACGAACGGCTATCCTGTTGCCAAGAAGATCGTTGCTGGCGATAGCTCGTACGCTGTTGCACATTCACACGTTGCTGCGACGCAGGCTCTTGTTGCATCGTTACGGAAGGACTCATCCTGGCGAACGTGTCTTGACTCTGTGCCTGATTCTCGGACGAATAAGCCTCGTAGGACCATCTCGTCCTGCCGATTTTCGAGAAGAAATTTTCGCGGGAGTCCCACATAATCGCCAAGGAGCTTCTTCTTGCTAATAAGTCATCATTTTTAACGCACCGATCATCGCACCGCTATTATCAGAGACCGCGTACCTATTATCAGGAATCGGTACAACACCGACGCGAGACGGACCAAAAACGGAGTAAGATAAACGCACAGCTTGCGCACGGCTTAATTAAAAGTCTGCGATCCGCGATATCCGCGGAGCCCGCAAAGGAGCTCGCGCGCTCGCTTGCTGTCGCTTTCACTGGACCGAGTCGCTGACGCCGAGAGGCAGTCTGCACTCCCTCCGTTGGCAAAACGGGAACAGGACGAGGTAGGATGTGGCGAGATACCGCCACTTCCTCGACTATCCCCTGCCGTCGTCGCCGCTGCTGCTGCTATATACTGCTGCTACTGCTGCGTGTGTATGTGTATACACGGTCAAGCAAAGTATGATAACAGTCGGCCCGCAACATCCGTCGTCGCGATCCGTTTGCGTTGCACGATGAACAAACAATGTGTGGATGAAGAGATAAAAAAAAACGCTACCCGTCATTTTCGCGAATCAATGACGAGATGATCGCGGATGGATTGATCGGATTGTGGAAAAGCCTTGTGTCATATATATGGAAGAAAAAATATATAAGTATATACGTAAAACATCGTCGCAAACTTCCTTATTAACATCGAATAAAGTTCGTCGATGGATATCAAGAGGCATTCGGCGATCTTGCCAATCAGCTCCGCGCGCGGCATGTATACTAACAATAAGTACTACTTGTATGTACTTATGTAGGTCAGAGACCGGCCTTGCATACGACAATTACCGGTCTAAGCGCGCGCGTGATGTAGTCTGAGTTAAATATTGTTGTGACACGCGTGATTAGAGCGAATGTCGATTCGCAAATCGCATCAAATAGAATGAATCGAGCTCCATTTCGGCAACGCTAGCGAGCGCAAACAACCGCGATCCTTTCACGGAGCAAGTTTCATTTTTAGGCGTAATCTTTGAAATATTATATATTGATGACAATCTGAAAATATACGTCCACTATTTTCCTTCTATTTATGTGGTATTGTCGTTTTATTTTTTACATACTTTTCTCAGAGTTTTTCGAAAGATGCAAAGTGTTGGTTTATGAACGATGCGCAATAATGCACTTTCTTATACATTTATTCTTCCGGAGTTGCGGACTCGTCACGTTTCCTGATCGCGCGCGGATTTATTATGTTCTGCGCGGATGTCGAACTTTTAGAGCATAAAGCACGAACGGCATTGTATCAGCGGTCGGAAGTAATGTCGAGATTCTCTCTCTCTCTCTCTCTCTCTCTCTCTCTCTCTCTCTCTCTCTCTCTCTCTCTCTCTCTCTCTCTCTCTCTCTCTCTCTCTCTCTCTCTCTCTCTCTCTCTCTCTCTCTCTCTCTCTCTCTCTCTCTCTCTCTCTCTCTCTCTCTCTCTCTCTCTCTCTCTCTCTCTCTCTCTCTCTCTCTCTCTCGTCTATCAGCCGGTAGGAGCCAGCCATCAGACTGTTTGAGAGCGCCATGTACCTACTATACGTACGGGTAAAAGTGGAACAAATGCGTTTCGGAGGGCATTGCCTTAGCTGCTTTTCGCATGGCGTAAAGCGTAAAACAACCGTAAATCTCAATCGCGACTACGTAGCCTACAGCAAACAAAGCTTATCGCACGCGAAATTGCATGCGCTTTATTTCCGGTAATGCTCAGAGAAGCGTTAATATTATACCTTTCAACACCGAATGAAATAATCGCCACTGTTCCGTATATAATTATATCTCGTTGTCGACCATCCCCGGAAAATATATCGCGATTGGACTCTCAACGAACGGTGCGGGTGACAGAGTTCCAAAGAACGAAATGCATTACATCACAACATCGCGCGAATAGCGATGTAAAATACCTTACAATAAGAAAGTCCAACAATAAGAAAAAGAAATATACGTAACGCTGCATCATTTCTCCAGAATCGTCCAGAGTCGAAACTTTCATCTTGATAAAAATCTTAAATCTTGTTCAAATTTTTGACTTGATAAATCTGAACAAATAAAATTTATATAAAAAAAAATAAATCTCATTTTTATTCACATCTTATTCAAATCGTAAATAATAATTCATATATGCTTGTAAATTACAATTCAAATAGACTGTGTCGTCTGGAGAGAAATGTCGTTTGCATATACGCATTTAATGGTAATTCTGATTGTCGCGGTTTTCGTCGCGTTTTTATTATCTCGTTGCATTGTATCGCGGCAAGGAGAGAACAAAAGTATATTCTGTGCGAGAGGAAGCAGTGACGAATCAAGTGCGACGATACTGACGATACACGCGACACGCGACATTGGATATCGAATTTATTCTACGCTGCGCCGCGTCGCAGAAGCGAGAAGCGAGTACGCATTACATTTCTCTTTCATACAGCTGGTTGGTTTATACGTTTATAGGTTTATACCATCGACAATGACGAGTCCAATCGTGACGACTCTGTATATTAATTCTCGGCTCGGCGGACTTCCGCGATCGATGTGCTATCTCTTATCGAAAGAAAACGTTTAGACGGAACTCGTTGAGCACTGACGCGTTTTCAGCGACATGTGGTTTATCAGAACAATTTGGCCGACCCCGACACGTCAGACCGATAGCGATAGGCCCCTATCTTACCAATTACTGTTCCTACAAATTATTTTACGCCTTCAAATTCCTTTCGTTGCTGCAGCGAAATATCACTTGCAATAATTAATCATAAAATATATGCCGCGATGCCATGTATTTCATCTTTGGCGAAATATTTCGGCCTTAAAAATTATTCGATCCCTGCCTCCGTATTTCGAGACCTCTGTCCTCCGAGAGGACTATCATTCTACGCACTGTACTACATCACAGTTATTACACGGTGAGAGTTTATTTCAGTTTATTTAAAGTCACTTGGAAATTTATTGTAATTTTTTGGAATAAAGCGATACTGTCAATGCCCAAAGAAACGTATGGCTTCATGGTTTCACCTTGATGAAACGAATACGATTACCGAAAGTAGCATATGGCAAGTAGGTAGCCATGCCATGCGTCAACATTAATTGGATAGGTAAGTCAAGCCTCCCGACACTCGAGTAGTCTTTTCTCACTCTCGTAACACGAGCCCTAAATCTTAAGGATCCTGATTTCCAGGCCGTCTCGTACAATCCGGAAAACAATTCTTTTCGATTTTAACAATAGAATGACTAATACACAGAGCTTTGTCTGACAGATTCTAAATTTTATATAGATATTATATCGAATTTTCCACGACTCGACGTCCCGACGATGCGCGATGCTATAATACCGATGTATTTTATTTAAGAACAAATTCTCCGAGAGACAATGCGCAAACGATCATGCAAACGATTTTGAGGTCAGCGAGTAACGAAGTCGTTGCTCAGCGTATGTGTGAAGCTGGCATAACATTTCCTAATTCCTTAATCATTTTGTGGAAACTCATTAAGTATTGAGAGGTCTCTATATAGTTTTCTATAGGTTAGACCCGTTAGACAAATAGTTTTCTGGTCATTAAAGCACAAAAAATGTACCCCTCAGAACAGAGACTGACTGAGACGTCAAGTTCACGCTTTGACAGTTCTGTTTATTGTAAAATAATTCTCCTTTCCACAAAATGATGAATGCCAGCTTCACACACACTGCTGGTCAGCCACTTTACTGAATAAAATAAAGACGAAATAATTTTCATCAAATCAATCAAAGACGAGTGGAAGCATCTATGTAATAAAGAATCAATTCCACTAAGAAGATCCGTGTAAAGATCTTGTGAGAGAAGCAACAATAGCAACATTCCAAAGAAATGTAGGTATCTGTAAGGGCCTCCGCACAATGAAAAATATAAGGAACAAGGAACAGATATTAGAGATTAGGACTAAAGACAGGCAACAGAAATAGGGAAGAACACAGGCAACAGATTTTTAACACCTATCGGAAGCCGTGTATTAATGTTACACACCAGATTTATTCCTGATTTCTTATTTCTAATTGCTAATATCTGTTCGTTGTCCCTTATATTTTTCATTGTGCGGGGGTCTTAAGTACTTTTATGTTACATTTCAAGAATAAAACCAATATTGAATCGAATTGGTCATATCTTTTCCGTTTGCATAATAATATCGCACGGGTAAAGAGAACGTACTACTCGTATGTAAAGAAGCGCGTTTCTCTGTGCAAGAGTGCGTAAGAAAGTGGACATGGAAAAATCTTTCCCGACCGGCGCGGTGCAAGGTGCAATATGGGCATAATGAGCGCAACAATGGAAATTTAACAAAAGAACGTGCAACCTTCGGGTTATGTGTACCTGTTAGGACGCTAGGAATCAAGTCACCATGTTGCATATCCCGTGTATAACTGTATATACTCATGGATATTCACTTGGGGAATAAGCAAAACTTGAAATATAGATATATTATTTCGCCTTATTATTAATTAACGTCTGTCTTGCTTTTATTAATTTATCGTGTATTGAACTTTCGAATAATATCTTGCATCTATGGATTATTGCGATTTTTTCAATATATATGCGATGAAATAGGTCAAAGCTCCCTTTGCGAATCCAAGCGACGATTAAGCGAGGGTAAAAGTAGGTTACTCGAGCAATCTGCACCATATCGCAGCATTAAAATTAATTAAGCTCGGTTATTGAAGGTGAAATTGAAAGCCATTACGCAGCTTTACCCACGGTTTAGCAAATGACAGTGGGATACGATACGACGGTTTGTTCTCTCCTCGGTAGGAGATAAGGAGAGATACCCTAGTGTGTGTACGGGGCCGGGGGGTTATTGTCACGTGTATACGCGTACGTATATCGCGCATCACACACGTCGAAAACGTAATCCGCCCATGCCGCCTGCCGGATCATCGTACTCGCTAATGCGCAAAACGTAACATTTCCGGCAGGTATATAGGGTGTTCCATCCGCGCTAACCGATCTCAGCCATATCTAACAATAAGTTATAATGATGACCTAGCGATCGAGCTCGCCTTAGCAAAAATTTTATAAAAACCTCCATTGTTAATTTTTAATTCCCATTAAACATCTTGACATAACAGTCTTAATGATAAGTAACAGTATTAAAGTTCCAACTGGTGTTAATTGTAAGGAAAAACAAAGGTGAAATTGATGAATAAAATATTGATTAGACAAAAACGTTAACACTTATACATATAATAGAATGTCGTTGCTATTTGTATTTAAATAAATAATTTCGCGGAAGAATTTCTTTAATTAGTGCAAAAATTATCACGATGCTTTTGCACAATTCGGGAAGGTTTGACCTAATAGTCATGAGTCGCGAGTCGCAAAGTCGTTATTAGGAGGATACTCGCACGTCCAATTACACGACGTGAATATAGGATACGTTATTCGGACAAACGTTCGCGTACGTGGGTCGTTCCTCAGATGTGGTCATTAACTCTGTTCGACGGTGGAAAAATCGCCTGAAATCATCATGAGAGACCTATGCGTACATATACGTATCTATCGGCCGCGGGAGGATCGAAACGCGGACGATATATATATATATATATATATATATATATATATATAAAGATGAGGACGAGAGAGAAGAAGATTCGGGGCTACGCCTCCATCGCCTCCGCGAAAGCAAGACGGAATGACGCGGAATTGAGCGGAAGTCGTTCGCGGCCTTCGCCGCACGCTGACTTTTCGTCTCACACGCTCGACACACACACACACACACACACACACACAACACCCATCAGTGACCAAAAAGAAACTCTAAGATTATGATCTTAACGAGTTGTTCGTTTTTTTTCTTCAGACGGGACACCTAAAAGTAATACATATATTTTTACTTGGAAACGTTGGTGACGTTGAAAATGCGACATTTGGGGAGAAAAGAATACGATACTTTCACTTGTATATCAAAATTGAATCGTTAATTAAAAATATTAATTTATCTGAGGAAATTTCGATCATTCTAATTAGATTATCTATAATTTAATTAACGATTGAAAAATTCGATGCACAATAAACTGACGCAGAAAACTCAATCAAAACTTTCTCAGAAAATTAGAAAAAATTAAATCAAAATTTTCTTCTTAACAATTGAAAATCAATTTTGTACTTCCTTCTTTTCTTTAGCAAATAGCAGAATTGGGTAGGGGAAGCCTAATTATGAAGTACTACAATACAGAGAATGAAAAAGCGATTATAGATAGTAAGATTTTATCTCTCGTTTGATTTCAAGACAATAAGAGGTTGTATCGTCAATTGTCGATTCTCAATTGTCAAGAAATTTAAAATCGAGGCCACACCGCAAGTAATAATTTGCTGCTTAGAAATTTTTTATACAAAAAGATGTATGTACTACAAATTTCTCGAAAGATTCGAAAATTGTCAATGGGACAACCCGGGTATCGGAAGAAAAGAATTACCGGGAATGAAGTCACATCGCATCGTGGGTTTTCGACGAAAAGCGTTCGATTCGTATCTTCCCTTGATATGGGGCGCATTGCATCATCTCTTATTTTCATACACGATTCTTTATAATGTTACTACTATTACTAGACAAATACTGACATGAGATTATTAGAGCAATTTTATAATCACACGCGAATTTTTATCGTGTTTATCGTGCTAGTTTTCAAAGACAAGCTACAAGAAGGTTTTTTCGCTGACGAGTTGAGCTATGGTAGGTATATATAATACTGGCTGAACTGGTGTAATTATGAATTCACGCTAGTCATGGCGTATACAATGGGCGAGGTTACAAAATCTGCGCAATGTCGGTTTGTTCGTTATTAAATATTAATATTAATCGTATGTTATTCGAAGCATTTAATTGTTGAACGCGATGAAAAATTTTGTTTTTGTCTACTGTTGTAATACACATACATTTATTTAAATGTTTAAACTGTTTGAAACGCGCGAATAGGGGCGCAGATGGGAAATACTTATTTACGTAACTTATTTTGTAATACATATATTCATAACACGTGCAAAAGTAATTAAGATCTAAGAGGACAATTCCGGCTGTTTCCTCGTTAGCTTTAATAAGCGGTCCGCTTATATTTATCCGACGAGGTACACACACACACACGGTACACGGCCGATTAAAACCGATATTTGTAAATGTGTGCTGGATTATGAACATTATCTGAAATATACATAAAAAGTATAGATACAAAAATCACAAATATTGGCAAATGTTCGCCTCCCGGACACTTTCGCATTTCAGACTTTAGATTTTTCTGCGGAAATCGAAATCGCTTCAGTTGCACGCTACAGGCTACTTACAAGCCGTTGCGCTATATCTTCAACCTTGGCATTTTTGAAGCGTCACGCCGCGGTCGCGCCGCGAGTGCCGCGATCGCTTCGCGACAGCGGTATACACATCGATGCAATCTGATACGAGCGAGCGGAATTGAAGCGAAACGTTGAGATTGCGTAGCTTCAAACCTAGCTTTTCAGCTTTTCAAATTTTGTTTCTGCAAACAGTAGAAAGTAGCAAAGAGTGTATATTAGTAGAGAATCGAACAAAGCTCTGAACTTGTCTGAAACGTTTACAGCAGAGAAACAAAAGTATCGCGAGTGAGTGAGCGGCTTTGAAAGAGATTCAGAACGAATATTATCGCAATCGCAGTTTCTTCGCCCCACGGAACATACTTAAAACTATAACGTTTACCGTGATCCCTCAACTACTGCGAAAAGTAAGCGATTGTCGTGGGAATGGTAAGAATTTAAGTGGTAAGAAAACGAGCTGAGAAAAGTCGCGTCGCGAGATAGGGCCTTGGGTCATCGGGGACTTCTTCAGGGTTTAAAGACGCCCGGCTCGGCTCGGCCCGGCCGGCAGATGCACGTACATAAGAATCATAGATGCGTCGGGCTGTCGTGGAAAGTCGGACTCGGAGTCGGGTCGAGACAGACGTGGCTGGTGACTGGTGGGACCGGTGGTCGCACACAGACGCATCCGCGCAAGCAAGGGAAGGCAGAGGAAAGAAGCAGGGAGACGATGGCGAGGGCAAACATAACGCAGGACTCGTCGCTGTTTTCGAGAAAGGCTCGTCGCAGGGCTCTGCGAAGCGCAGGGCTCGTGAAAGCCGTTGACGCATACGACGAGCGGCGAGTACAGAGCGTTTCTTTCTCGGAGCGGACTGAGCGGAAGAAAGCTTTCTCGGCGTTCTCGGCATAAGCCGTGACTCGCCCCTGCATAGCCATAGCCTCGTTCGACCTCGACCTCGACGAGTCGCCGCGACGCGACGCGACGCGACGCGACGCGATAGGTTGACGTCGACGCCGCTACCGAAATCCGCGCTGTCAAAAATCATTACGGTCCTTGCCCTCTGTCGAGGGCAAGGGAAGGTCGAACTGGCCGGGAGGCAGGCAGGCTGTACCCTTTCGAATCGGAAGTCGGGATTTAAATAACACAACAGTCGAATTAAAGGAACGGTCCGCGCCCGCCGTCCTACGACCCGCGACGCGCGACGCGTGATCGATATCACTATAGTCGTAGGTCGCGATCCTTTTCGTCCAAAGTCGGAAGATTAAATAGCTGTAAAAAGTGCTGTAGTGCGGAGACGTCGGGAGTCGGAGGACGGAGGACGATATTCAATATTGACCGTCGCGCGGCCGTCGTTGGCGCGTCTAGCCCAGGAGGCGCGACCGAACCGCGAGGAAATTCAAACGTCGAAAGCGAAAAGCAAAGATGAGAGACGAGTGGCCGGAGGAAGCTCCTTCTCTCATTCTCATTCCCTCTCGTTCGCGTTGACGGTTGACGGTTGACGGTTGATGTACGGTATACGGTATGGGTTGAGCGTTCAGCGTTTACTCACTTCATGTTTGCTTGGCCGGTGAGCGTATGCTATGCCTTCATGCAAGCCGTATTCCTGCTTCTGCACAGTATATCACCGAGCCCATGAAAACACGCGAGATTCGGACAAGACTTGCGGTAGTTCGACATATAAATAACGAGAGAACGAGTCTGGCGCGCGGCACTAACACCACCGTAACACCCTGCCGCTGCCGCTGCACATCTGGCCGGCCATATTGCCGACTCCGAATTCCTAATTCCTACTCCCCTACCCTACCCTACCCTACCAGCCTACCACCCACCAACAGGACCTACTGCACACACAAGCACACCTTACACTACGCTCACTGTGACTCACTACACAGTACACAGTCCACAGTGTCTACACCTCGACGCGACGACTGGCAACGACCCCGACACCGCCTCGCGCGACGTACATACGCATGTATGTACGTACATACGTACGTACACTACCGGGAGCGGGAGCACCTTAGGAGCACCTGGCGCCTGGCGGCGTTGCACGCCATTGACGCCATTGCACACGCTGCACAGAGTGCACAGCGCTGTAACGCGAACGAGCCAATGAACCAAGTTGCGCCTAGCCGTGTACAATCAAGCACGATGCAGTGGAGTTCCGCCGCTCGCCGCTCGCCGCTCGCCGCCGCTCCTCGACCAAGGGCGACGTCCACTCCGTAGTGGTCGTTTCCCATCTTTTCTTCCAATGACAATGACGTATCGAGAGATCAAGGAACTTAAAGAACAAAAATACCTAGTTGCACAGGGCTGCGTTCCAAATTGTTATTCACAATATCCAGAAGTGAATTTTGGAACACAGCCCAGCAGCGGACCTATAAAAAAAATACGAAAATTTCGACAAAAAAAATAAAAGTTTATAGCTCCCACACAACTACTTCTCTTTTTCTATATCCCTCAACACGAAAGATGAAAGAAATCTTGCCGCATGATCCGTCCTATAAATATGTCGATGATTCATCCTACTCTAGCTACCCTAGACTAGACTCTAGACTGCTCTAGACTGTGTAGCATTGGCTGCGTTCAGCAGATACTCCGCTAGCCTAGCAATCGTGAGCAGTCGGCAGTCGCTCGTTTCCTCTCCTTTCACCCAATGGATTAAAAGGAAAAGGAAACGAGCGAATCCGACTGCTCACGATTGCTAGGCTAGCGGAGTATCGACTGAACGCACCCATTACCGACGCGACGGCGGTTCGCACGGTTCGCCCTCTCGCCGCCTGGCGGCGCGGCGGTAGCGTCCGCGTCCGCGACCGCGTCCGCGACCCGCGAGAGCAGCACTAGCAGTGACAGCAGCGTCGCGAACGGCGAAAGGCGAAGGCAATGCGCGGATCTTGACGATCTTGACGCGTGTCGCGCGACGAGCCTCACGCGAGTTCACGCGAGTTTACCTTGACGTGAAAGTGCCGGGGGGATTGTAAATCTCTGCGATAATCGCGGCAACGCGCAGCCGGGGCGATCGCTCACGTGTCGACGCGATACAACGCGCGAGTGACGCGTGACGCGCCTTCCCTCGCTCGATTCCGACCTGACGCGATCGGCACCGCGCGCACTACCGCGCACGAAGCTGCTGGGACGGTGGGACGTCCGACGTCGCCGAGAAACGCCATTTTGTGGTCGCGCTGTCGGGACGTAAACATCGGACTTTCCAATTGCACTTGACGCGACGGGAAGGTCGCCTGGCGTCGGCAACGGGTCTCCGCCCGAGCGGCTCCTCCGTGGCCCTGTGCGGCCCGACGACCTCGGTTCCCGCGTCCAGGGCGACCGTCGCGGCACGACAGCGTTCCGTCTCGTGCCTGACGCGCTGACGTTTCGCGCCAAATCCCAAGTCGTCTACGCACACCTGGCGCACACGCCACACGGTGTGACGGTGCGCGTACGGCGCACCCCGCGCTACGAGAAACAGCTGTCGTTGCGGCGCAGATCGTGCGGCGATATCGGCGATATCCACCGACCAAGACCAGGTAACCGGCGCGGCGCGGCGTCGAGGCGGTCGAGGCCTACCGACCGCAACCGCCGCAACCCGCGACCCGCGACTCATTGTCACTACTCGGTTTTCGGTTCCTGAGCCTGAGACAGTGCGCGATGTTTCGAATATTCCGATTTCACGCGTTACGTGTTACGTATCTCTTGTTTACGTGTGATGCGTCATTACAGATGGCCACCAAGTCTCGAGACGCTGGAGTCTTGACTGTCTGGAGTAACGAAACGACACTAACGACGATTAAATCGTACTTGTCATTTGTCGGGGCTTTGAACTTGAACGTTTTTCGTTTTGTTTCTGCATGCTTCAGATCGGACTATAATCTGGATTATAATTCGAGACGTTCGGAGATGTACTTGTCATAAAGTTTCGGAGACGCTCAATCGGCGACGTTTGTTTTCATAGGGATTAACTACCTTTTATTCCACGATAATTATTCCACTTATTCTGACAATTAATTTTTTTATCGCAGTCCTAGCATCCGTCGTGTTTTAAATATAATATAAATAATATAAATCTGTGACACACACACACACACACACACACACACACACGTTGACGTTGTCAACTAACGATAATATCCTGTTCTTTTCAGAATTACGGTGTGTAGCGAGAACTTTACGCGCTGCATAGAACTTGGGTATGGGAATAACGAAAATGACCGTGACAATTATTTGCAAGTGAATATTTTATCGACTAAGATTTGAAGATATGCTTTTTGTTCGTGCAAAGAGGCTTGATGAGTGTGCAAAAGTATAAGGAATGGTATTCTATTGGATTCAGCTGGATGTCAGATAAGCTGAAAAATGTCTGGTGATGCAGGATGGAACGCCGTTATTCACCATCCTTCCGACTTAGAATTGCAGAATTGGAATTGGGAAGAAAACGATGGGGAGCAAGAGAAAGAGCTCCCTTCAACCGTTGACATGGATGCCATAAAAGGTGGCGGTAGTTGGGATCCTGCTACTGAACCTAATGGTATCTTCAAAATTCACACTGCCAGGTATAAATTTCATAACTTAAACTGCTGTTGGATTAATTTTTTTTTGTTTCTTTTAAATTACAGGAACAGATTCGGTCGATTCCGAAGAAGACTCTGATTCCGACGACGAAAGCTCTGGTGGAAGCGAAGGCAGTTGCTCTTATTCGGATTCTAATTCTGAGTCAGACGACGAAAGTAGCGGCGAGGATAGCGGATCTAATTCGGACTGTTCGTCCGAACATAGCGAACAAACATTTTCCATTCAAGAAACTAATTTTGAACAAGTGTGTTAAAAGATAATTATAAAATTTATAATTGTTATTTATCGCTTTATTCCTGCGACTTCTGTAAAAAGATATTTTGTCGTGCGTTGCAGGGAGCATTGAAATTGAAAATCACTATGAAAGGTCCAAAGAAAGAAGAAAACTCTGAGAAAATTAAATGTGAGAAAAGTAAGAGAACCGTCGCGAAAAAGGTCAAGACCAATCATGGGACTAAGGTGATTGTAATAAATATATTTTTTAATTTATGAGAATATATGTGAGTTATGTACGTTGTGTCTTGATTTTTATTCTAATTCGACTCCGTTTTTTATCAAAATACAATATACAATGTATATTATTTATGTAACGTCACATATGAATTGAATTGCAGTCCTCAGAATGTAGCGAAGACTCAGACTCATCTGTGGGCCACGCGGCGTCGCAACAAGCACAGCAACAACAGTCGCAACAACAACATCAGCATCACCATCACGCGCCGCTACAAGAAATCAATCAGGAAGATTTAGCGACTATCTTGCCTCCGCAAGAGCAAGAAGACGCGCCATTCGACGGATTTGAGGATTCGGAGAGCGGTCGGCTGGTGTCAAAGGCGATCGAGCGCATGTCGCTCGGCGCGGACTCGGACACGAGTGAAAACGGCGATCAGAATCCCGTGCCTGTGTACAGCTCCACTTTGTTGCAGCAATTTGTCGAAAAAACTGCCATGCTGTCGGAGCCACGGAAGAGGCGCAGCAAATGCGGCAAAAAATTGAACAACGATAACGAGTACCCATGCGTATCGAACGTGTCGCCCGACTCTGGTATTCAGTCGGTGGACAATAGTCCGTTACACCTGGCGATCAGTCCTGTTAGTCCTCCAGCGCCGACTCAATCCCCGATCCAATCGTCGATCGCCACTAAACCGGCAGTGAACGTCGATCGGGTTCTCTATCCTCCGAAAAGGAAACCTGGTAGACCAGCAAAAACAGTGTCTACGCAACCACGCGGACCCGGCAGGCCGCGTTTAAAGCCGGAAATCGTCGAAAAGATCCAAAAGATCGAGAAAGCGGAGAAAGAAAGAAACGAGTCTTTAAAAAATCTAAAGAATCCCGAACCTCGATTAACGGAAAAGAAGGAAGCTGCTGCAAAAGAATCGAATACTGGAAAGAGCACGAAAGAAGACGCATCTTCGGTTAGGAAACGGGGTAACGCAAAGTCCGTTGCATTGAGGGAAATGAAGGAGGACGCATCTCCTGCGAGTAAAAGAATAAAGGGCAAAACGACGTATCAAAAGAAACGTTACGGTAACTCGGTGAAAAGCTCTTCGCGGGAGAAGACGGTGGTGAAGAAGACTCCGGGAACGAGTTCCCCGATGAGAGTAAAGTGCCTAAGCAGATCCACCGCGAGCAAGCTCGTGCCACAGTGCGATGGTAGGACCTGCCGAAAGGTAAGGCAAGATAGAACATGCGTGTCTAATAAGACTACGGTTCCGTTAACGCGACAGAAGCAAACGTCTTGCGAGCATCACGTTACGAACGATCAAAAGATGTTGAGCATTAATAAGCGAACGGGTTCAAAGGAGAATAGGAATAACGCGGTCGCCGTCGTCGCCAGAAAACTAGCCAAGAGAGTCGCGCCTCCAACCACTAGACGTGTTCTGAAAGAGAACAAATGCAACAAGAAAACTACCGTAGCGGGCTTTGAGACCAATGGCGTGGGTGTGCAGACGTTAATATCGTTGCCTGTCGGCGACGTATTAAAGGCAGAAAATATGGAGCGAGCTTGCTCGGCTTCCAACAAGTGTGACAACAAGCCGATGCAGCCAATACAACACAATCATTGTCACAAACATCATCATCATCATCATCATCATCACAAACATCGTCGGAGACTGCTCGCGCCACCGAAGAATCCCATTCGCATCGATCCATATATCTTCCAGGAACTGGACAAATTGATCGAAGAATTTGCAAAGTTTTGTAGTTTGGGCAAGAACAACACCAGCGTCAATCATTCCGAGTTACCACAAATCTTCCGCGTAAAGAAACTCACGAAAAAGAGAAAAGGCGGCGATGTCAATGCGAATGACGATCAGAAATTGAAGCGGCGCTTGAAAAAAGAAAAGATACTAACGGGTACTGACTCCAAGAGCAGCGCCAACACCAGCACGAGTTCCAATCCGAACGAGCAGCGGTTACCATTGAAGAAACGCCACTATCATGTGTCGAGTCCGCACAGTTCGCAAAGCTCGAACGCGAGCTGCACAGATGCGAATGCGAACGAGTCCAATTCCACGGAGACCCATATAGAGGAAGCGATTGAAGCTACTATTACGAGATATGGTGGCGGTAGCTCGACATCCTCCATTCACGACGAGGAGGCCATGCCGGTGACGCCGAAGAAAAGACCAAGAGATACCGAGAGCGCGGCATCTGAGAAACAGGGTAGCGATGAAGATAAATCCCCCAGTCAGGTAGAGGTTCAACCACGCCGGAAGAAAAAGATTGTCAAGGATCTTCGTGTCACCGTCACGAAATTGTCATCCGAAAGTCACAGCTTTCTCGACAAGAATGACAAGGAGAAGTCCGCGGATAAGAGTTCCAAGATAACCACAGAGAAATCTGGTAAATCGGAAAAGACAGTCATGTCGGAGAAGTCGTCTAAGACCGATAAAACGCAGTCAAACGACAAAATGGATATTGAACACGTTCGTACGGAAAAGAGTATAAAGGTCGACTCAGATACGCACGTGTCCGAGATGTTCGATGACGGTGAAACTGTGATCGAGAACAAGGTAGCTCAGATCGGTAATTTGAACGTGCCAAATCTCATGAATAATACCGCGACGATGACACTCACGAAGAAGAAGATACGAAGACGGAAAGCCATTAATCGCACGGGCTTTCCTACTCTGAAGAAAAAGAAGAAGAAGCTCGTAGATGCTCCCAGAGTGGTCGTCAAGTCAACGGTATTGGCCAGCGCTAACGGGATATGTAAAGATCAGAACATAGTCGAAGATATAGAAGATATTAAGGCGTCTTTGATGGCAAGCAAAGCTCAGAACGTTATGGAGAACGGCGATAGTACAGGACATGATAAAAGTGATGTGAAGAATTTGAATAATTCTAATACGGTGCAAGAGACATCCAGTCGAAGTGGTTCGGACGAGGTAATCGAGTCTTGTCCCGGTCAGCTGCGAGTTCGTAAGGATCTCGTGGAATCCGACAGCAGCGTGCTGTCCGAGAAGCTATACACGAGCCCGGTAAAGTACGAGAAAATACCGGACTGTCGGATCTATGACGAGAATGCATCGTTGGAGGAATCCCTCGAACGTTACAATCAGAATCAACGTATTGCGGAGCTAAACGAGGAGAATTTGAGGAAATTAGAACGCGCGAATGCTCAGGTGGCGAATGTCAAGATGGAATTATCTGGTTGTTTTAACAATAATCACAAAAGAAGAAGAGGCTCGACCAGTCCTTCCAATCTATATGCCAATCTCGGGAGAAGCACAAAGAGATTAAGAAGCGCGGGCTATGATACGGAAAGCGAGGCACCGCCCAGCAGCGACGTGGCCAGCGAGGATCAAGAGGTCGGCAGGAAACCACCCGCAGGTCCCATTCATAACCGGAAGAAACAGTCGAGGTGGAAGAAGCGATATTTACAGGCCAGCAGCATATTTTCCGAGTACAAGAAGGACCTCGAGTCTAAAAAACTCGCCGGTGTCGATGCCAAACGAAAAATTATCGTTTGCGCCAATTCAGACGAACATTATGCTGCGGAGCAATTACCAAACATTATACCGACTGGAAAACTGTTGCGACAGAGGAAAACGCCATTTCAACTGCAGTACGATTTATTGTGGCTGCACGCTCAATCGAGATTACCAGGTCGAGATTTGGTGCCATCGTGGAATTACAAGTAAGTAAAGTGTCCTCTTTATTTAATTCCAGATATGTTTGAACTATGAAGCAATTTTATATGTTACATATCTCAAGCGTGTATATAATATTGTGAATAATATCATTTTTTAATTTTTTATACACAAAAGAAATTTAGAAATGTGCAATGATGTTGCGTGTATTTTTTTTGCAGAAAAATTCGAACGAACATTTATTATGATGTTAAACCAACTACTCTCTACGAGGCGCAAGCCTGTGAATGTAAACCAGAAAGCGGCTGCGGAGACGATTGTATTAATCGCATGGTATTCAGCGAATGTTCGCCACAACTGTGCCCTTGCAGCGACAAATGCGAGAATCAAAAGATTCAAAAGCACGAGTGTTCGCCAGGACTACAGAGATTCATGACGGAGGACAAAGGGTGGGGAGTAAGGACGCAACAAGCTATCAAATCCGGGGACTTTATCCTCGAATACGTGGGTGAAGTCGTGTCAGAGAGGGAGTTTAAGTCGAGGATGGCGACCAGGTATGATTTTTTTCACTACGCTAAGTATCAAATCAATTTTTTTCATTCTTATTCTTTTTCCACTTTCATAAAATTAAGAAAAGATAAAAATAAAAAGTATATGAAAATATGTGAAACAATAGATACGCCAACGATACGCATCACTATTGTTTGCATTTGGACGGTGGCCTAGTGATCGATGGTCATCGCATGGGAGGTGACGGAAGATTCGTAAATCATTCGTGCGAGCCGAATTGTGAGATGCAAAAATGGAGTGTTCTCGGGCTGCCACGTATGGCACTATTCGCATCGAGAGATATTAAACCAGGAGAAGAATTAACGTACGATTACAATTTCGCGCTTTTCAACCCATCGGAAGGACAGCAGTGTAGATGCGGTAGTAATGCCTGTAGAGGTGTTATAGGTAAAAATTTATGGAAGATGGAATTATCTTCGCGGTTAAGTGTCAGATATTTCAGTTGTAAATTCTGTACGGCAGGTGGAAAGAGTCAAAGGGTAGCTCGAAGCATTCCCTCTCTACCGTCGCAAATGGAGACTATCGAAAGAAGATCGGTTGGCAGACCACGGAAAAACATTCGTAAATCGAACGCGGTGCAATCGGCCAACTCCAAGAACATCTGCAAGTCTCGCAAAGTAGGAGATCCTACCTTGACGCACAACACGCCGCAATTGAAACCGATGTCTTATCAGCAACGATGCTTCGCGCGTGAACATCACTGTTTCTTGTTGAGGAATCTGGAGAAAGTGCGACGACTCAAATCGGCGTCGGTACAGCAAGTTCAAGTACAGAACGGGAAAGCGAAATCCGGTAACGCGAGCGTGGCGAAGGAAAAGAGTTCGGGAGACTCTAAAGCGCAATCCGATGCATTTTTCTCTCAATTAACTGCGCTGACGAACACCAACGCGCGTACTGTACGAACGCGTAGACTTGCACAGGCACAGGATGATCCGGAGGTACATAAGACTGCAAAGCTAGCCAAGGTCAGTAAATGGTTCATTTATCGGAAATAATAATAGAAAAAATGACATCAACAAAGAGTTGTAATGAGAATGTAATGACATTACATTTCATTATTATATTATAGACTAAAAAAAAACAATTGTCGTTGTAATATTTTATTTTTTACAGGTATTAAAAGATTTATACACAATTGTTACAACGGCGAATGATGAAAACGGTCAGCTGTTGTGCATTCCTTTCATGACTTTACCTCCTAAAAGAAAATTATCCGATTACTATGAGAAGATCGTAGAACCCATCGATCTGATTACGATAGATCAGTGCATTGGTACTGGTCATTACAAAACTGCGGAACAGTTTGATCAGGATATGATAAAACTTTTCGACAACAATGTGAGATTCTTTGGTAGAACATCTGAGATAGGAATCGCTGCGGCGAGATTACGGAAATTATACTTGGGAAGTAAACCTGATTTTGTGGACGCTATAACGGAGGCGACAGGTTCTCCGCCGTCTCAAGGCTTTTTACCACCTCGTGGATCTACGGCTGGAGAGGAGGATGTAATCAGATGCATTTGCGGACTACACAGGTAAATTAATCACATTGATTATTGGTCTAATATGCATTCAACTTTATTCAAAAGTAGAATGAGAGATTAGACAGGCAGACAGACACATCTACGCGCGCGCGCGTTATATTTCCCTATAGAAATATGTATCTTTACAAAAAAAGTGATTTTTTTCCTCTTGTTGTACACGTGCATCTGCATACATCATTATCTTTTCTTTTATATCTTTTATATCTTTTTCTAATACATATATCTTTATTGATCATTTTTTAACAGAGATGAAGGTTTGATGATCCAGTGCGAACGATGTCTTGTTTGGCAACATTGCGACTGTGTTAAAGCAGACACGAGCGTCGAATCTTATCTATGTGAAAGATGTCAACCTCGTGAGGTTGATTTAGAGATTCCATTAGAAGGCGAGGAAGAAGAGGAAGGCAAAAAGCATTACGTGACGCTGATGCGAGGCGATCTGCAACTCCGACAAGGCGACACGGTATACGTTTTAAGGGACACGCCTGACAAACACACGTACAAAACTATACAGAAGCCCGATTACGAGCAGATGGACATTTTCAGAATCGAACGTCTATGGAAGAATCGCGAGTAAGTGGTCGTTTTATATTATATATAACAATTAGGTGTCAAAGCGTATCCATTAAAAACTTGAACTATAGATTTTAAAATTTAATCATTTATTTAATAGAGGCGAGAGGTTTGTCTTTGGACATCATTATCTCAGACCTCATGAAACATATCACGAGCCAACGCGAAAGTTTTATGTAAACGAAGTTGTGTGCGCTCCGTTATACGAAGCTGTTCCTTGCGATCTCGTGGCTGAGCGATGTTGGGTATTGGATCCTCATACTTTTTGTAAAGGTACATATGTATATATTAGCGTTTTATTGGAGCCTATCATTGTATGTGCCACTACTCCTTATTTTGTAATGGAAACTAACTTTTTTATCACACGTGCTTTTGAATTAAGGACGTCCTGTCGGCTCTACTCCTGAGCATACTTATGTATGCGAATATCGCGTTGATCGCGCAGCACGACTTTTTACAAAAGTGGCTAGAGCCAGACATACAGTATGCACGAAACCTTACGCATTTGAAACCTTTCCACAACGTATAAAACATTATCGCACCTACTTGGTAAGAGCGATTATAAGTCTCTATCAAAATCATTTTTACATTAGTACTTATCGTATTAAGTATGTTAAGTAATATTTAATTTTTTTTTATTTCCAGCCTCATAGTCTCGATGGAATCAAGATGTTTAAAGATAAGAAGAAGAATAGCAATCAGGAAGTAGATGGGAATCAAAAGTTGGAATCCAACGATAACGTAAAGACGCACAAAGAACACAAATGTGGTAACAGGACTAGGCGGAAGTCGGGCGAGATCTTGACGGTCGCACCACCTGCGACGTTGTACGCTCAAGTAATTATTGCGAAGGATCACTATTTGTTGTACAATTATAAACGATATTGGTGTTTGACATGTTATCATTTGCAGCGGGAGGAGCAGAGGAAAAAATTGAACATTATTCTACTAAATCTACTGCAGAGAATGCCGAATAAGAAAGATCCGTTGGATCTGTCGTTTCTTCTAGAAAGGAACAGGCGAATTCGGAAGAGACCCGGCGGACTTAATCCGTGACAGTGGGTAATGTCACAACGATAATATCGTATTGTATATATAGGCTAATCTATAGAGTTAACTACTAATTTCGATCTTACAAAGTCAGATTAATAGGCTGGTTCCAATCGTTCTAAACTTGGTTCTGCTACAGCTACGTGAATCAAGATAATTGTACATCTATCTTTCCCTTTCCCTTCCTCCCCTTCCCTCCCCTCCCTTCCCTTCCCTTCCCTTCTTCTCGCCCTCTTGATGAGGAAAGCGTGAGAAAAATTTTTCCTCTTCGTACAACCCGTCCATTGGTGTAATTTATATCTATATCTATATAGGTATATATATAAAATAGCCGAAATAATATTTAACATAGACAAAAATTGTCGATTGATATTTTTTTACATTTTTTTTTCTTTTTTATAGATGTCTTGTCATAGACGACTAGATCTTAACATGTATTTTTTTGTTAACTCTCATGGCCAGTCTACAATGAGTCGTTAGTCGTTGGTCAGATGTCGGAAACGTATCGTGAGGATACTTATGATTTTTCCCGACCCTCTTCCGACATCTGACTAACGACTAACGACTCATTGCAGGCTGGCCATCAACCTTTTAATTACCGGCGATAAAATAGGTATATCTGTTGATTTATGTAACGACAAGAATCATGTTGTAAACAATTAATAGGTACCTTAAACTGAGTAGACTATGCTCATTTTATCATAATTAGGATATTTAAGAGAAGAAAAGTAATCGAAAGTTAAAAAACTTAAGTGTAAACGATTCTCCTACGAATTGGTTTATTATATTAATATAATTGTAAATCGCGGACTTGTATAGAAAATGTTTTGTACATTTTTTTTTCATAGTTAATATTGCTAAATGTACAAACTATACATTTTGTGGGTTTAAAAGAGTAAACGTCATGTCAGTGCGAGCGGTAAGAATCTAAAGAATCAATCATATGGGAATATGGATACAAGCGTGTGTGTATTTACGTATATAATGCTTTATTGCACAGAAGTAATATTATATTTTTCATAATCTCTCGATATTATATTTGAATCACGTGTAACATACTTTCTTCACTTTATGAAAAAACCTTTACTAATGTATTTAATTTATTGATATAATGAATAGTCGAACGCGATCGAAGATGGGTCGCAGTGATTCCAAAATTGTACATATGTGTACTCAGGACTTCATATTTATTATTGCATTACACAGTATGGTAGATACATATGACGATAAATATGTTTGATACATATGAATCTTACTCTTTTCTTTTTCTCGTACTAAACTATATTATCCATATATTATATTTACTTTTATAGAAACTTTTACGTTTGTTTCAACGTAAGACGAAAGTATATATTAAAAGTAATATTATTAACACATTATATTTTATATAATGGCCATGAAATTAATACGAGATGTATTTATTTCGTCGGAGAATGAAAACATTTTTCTTTTATATAACTATGCCTATATTCGAAGTATTAGCAACAAGTGTTGAAATATTTATTATATTGTGTAATTCAAAAATAAAATAAAAAAGAAAAGATTCGAAGCTGGCCTTCTATGTAAAGCTATATAGTGTATCATAAAAAAGGGATACACGATATGTGAGCAGTTTTTGAAAAAAAAATTTAAAATAATGCTGATCCAATTATGCGTTGATTTTAGTGAATTATAAGAACATCGAACACAGAATGTCATCGCCGTGCATTTTCCATGACATACAGTTGCATTATTTAATTCTATTATTTTTACGAGATCTTTATTCGTTAAGAACGTGTAAAAAATGCAACTTATATCTGTATCATATTGATATCGAAAACAATGTTGGCGTAAAAAAGAATAGAGTATCACAATTTATTTTAATATATGTAATTACAATCTTATATATGGCTTTTGTTACCATACAGCCATATACGAATGTATGCTTCGTGAGATATTTTTAGCGATGCGGAAATGCTTTACTAATTAATAATGATATATTTCTGTTTGTTTTTATCTCCGTGCTTTCAGATAGCGTATGCATATTATTGTTTTAAGAGTAACATTTCATCTATGTTTGTAGATGGACAAATCTCTTTTCAATCTTTTCATCAGCTATAATGACATTACAACTAATAATGACATTAACAATTATGCGGCATGTGTAACAACGATCTTCTTAATCAAATATTTTTATTGAAATCGTGTTATATATTAGAATGCATAAATTATGTTATTAAATATTTCGTATAATATGGTAATATATGAAGAGATATTATATAGTTTATAATTGTATGAACAAAAAGTTTTTCGATTATATATCTATAATTTTATTCATTTATATTATATTATTAGCAAGGTTTAGCGAGGTCGATAAAAATATATAACGACATGTCGCAATAAAAGAATCATTATATTTTCATACATAAAGATCGGCAAAATCATTTTTCTTTTCAGGTCCAAAATAACTTTCGTCTTACGTTTATTGAATTTTTTTAATCGTGAAGAAACGCGATTTTTTATATTTTATATTAAGTGATTTTGTTTTCTGCACATCATGATTAATCGTCGTTTGAATTGTCATATATGCATATATTAATGCGATACATTAGCGACATTTTTCAGCTAATCATTCGTAACAGTAGCTGTGTAATAACTTGTCTCCTGAGTTTGCTTATACATATAATTAACACTATTATAATACATTTAGATATAATCAAAAGAAATTTTGGAAAAAAAATACGTTTGTTGCGACGACAGCTTTCAAACATGTAGTGCATGTACAGACTATTGTATTCTGACGAACAAAAATATACATAAAAAGTTTCCTTATACGAATTTGCCATACACGTATTTTTGCTCATTTCAATCTGGTCTTCTTAAAATACCATTCTTGCGAATTTTAATATAAATTTACGCTACACAAGAGCCTAGCATTAAAGTTGCACATTATCTATAGATATAAAAATGCAGATAAAACCCAAAATAAATAGAAGAACCTTTTTATTTTTATGAATATGTTTGTACATTTTTGTGTCAACAATTAAGTTTACAGGTTATGCATTAATTTTACTTTGCATCATATAGAAAAGAAATTACTATATGCGTGATTATCGTTACATAATGCAGCCCATAATGCGGCTGTCTTTTTTTTTCTTTTTTCCATTCTTCGCTTATGGTAACACAGAGGTACTAGCATACGCTACGCGTGTAGGTGTAGGTTAAATAGAGCTCCTGATTATTTCTTAAAAAATAGCTCACCATCTCCCTTTTTCTCTCATCTCTCCTAATATCTCTTAATTATATCTAACTTTGCGTATCGCTACACTTAATCATTACTTAAATTATTTTCGATTTCACACAGAAGTACTTTAGCTCGGAACATCACACACTGTACAATATATGTACGGAGAAAAAAAGACGAGCTAATGAAACAATCATTCTCTGAACATAAAAAAAGGATCTTTTCTGTGAATGAATAAGATCGTGAGAAGAAATGGATCATCCATCTTGTTCGTGAGATTTTTTTCAAACATTCGTTCTTACAAACAATATTAAATCATTAAAAGATGATTTGCAGATGTCTGATATCAAAGTTACACTTATCATCACTAAATCGTATAATTTTTAATTCATTAATCATGAATCTGTATATAAACACTGAATTGCATTATTATTATTATTCTCAGAATCGATGCTTTACATATGTCATATAGGTATATAGGTATAGGTATGTGTACATATACATATACCACGTACATATAAAAATATATCATTGAGATAAGGTGCGCAGCGCTGAAATAGACATCGTGAGGCGTTCGCACTTTATTTCCTCGAGCGAGGATGTAATAGAAAGAAATCAAATTATTCTAGCAGAGGAAGTACGTAGGGTAACAAATGCATTACGAATTTTGAATACCGCATAGAACAGATGAGACCAATGTGCAAAATTAAATGTTAATCAGAGAAAATACCGTTCCTTCTCATGCAGTACATTCAAAAAGTACACAATTAGCAAAATTATATTTATGCAGGTGAATAATAACCATATCAGAGAGAAAAGTATTCCGTGTAACTAGAAAGATACAGTAACTAGCAGGTACAAATATTTCGAACTGTTTAATAAACCAAGTTAATTATCGTAGCAAGACTTTGTTCGTGTCGTGTTGTGCAATGAAAAATCTGCATGTATAAAACGTGTGTCCAAGAATAATTTATTTGCGCCACAACATTTTTTTCTTTTTATACATTGTCGGTGGTGTAGAAAGATAAGAATAGGGATAAACGATATACAATATATATTTTTTTCTTGCATACTTTTTTGTCTTTCTAAAAGGGCACTGCTAAAAATTTCATTATTAGCGAATTCACTAGTGCGCGAATTCTCTGGTGCAGATTAAACCCTGTCGCCCGCTAATCTGTCAAGACTGAAAAACATATGCGCGATTGATGAAATGGCCAACAAATAATACACCAAATAGATTAGATAACTTATTACGCTAGGCTTTAGAAACCCTATCTGGAGTTCAACTACTTACGCATACATTATTAATGTCAATTATATGTCAAATTATACGTCAATTTGCACACAACAGTTTTTAACGTGCACCAATGCATTCAAGCAAATTCGCTAAATCTGTTCAATGTATAAATAGATATTTTTCTGTGTAATTTTTTTACTTTATATCTGTACATATTTACATGAGTTTTTGAGAGTGATTGCTATCTTTTCATTCTTTTCTTTTCGTCTTTTAATACTACTTGCATGGTTTGTACCCATACGTAGTACTCTTCCTCTTTCTCTTACTTTTTCTCCTTATAGTTTTTAAAGATGCGATAAAAAGTTATATTCTTTCTCGCGAATGTTACATTGTCGTTAATGCACTTATATTATTAGACCTGTGTTACCGGTAAGAATCGAAATTCATCAGCATCAGTTATATTTCAAAATTGATTTTCTCACATGCATTTGCTGCAATGCAAGGGAATTTTTTGTTTTATAATGCTTGTAATGTCTTTGCACACGGAGATGAAAAAATCGTGCAAATCTTTGTCAAAGCTAAGAAAGCGTAATGCTGTCTGTATCCGCTGTTATGCCGATGTAATATTCTATGTATAACATCGCAAAAACTCAAACATGTATATATATAATATATATAACGTGTGTGGTGTAAATTCTTTTCTCTACTTATGTGAGTGAGATTGTTACGTGGTGGTTGCTGTCGTAGTACTTAGAACGGGTACGCTTGTCCTCGCGCAAAAGTCTGTTATCCTTGCGAGTAATTATATCCTGCTCCCATATTGGTAGAAGTCGTTGCCACCATTTCGTTTGTAATTTCCTGCGAATGGGTATGCAAAATTCATATGCAATTACATGAATAAAAACGATTTTGACGACAGATCGATTGAATTGAAAATTGAAACTTTCGGTTTACAAAAACAGCGGTCTATATGTTTATACCTTACATTTATTTTCCGTTCTCGTAACATTTACGGTGGTTGATTTATTGTTTGCTTACAGCTTGGCCGCCAGCTGCAGTAGTCTGCCCACTCTGTTGTTGTTGTTGACCCCAATACTGGTTGTTGTAATACTGTTGATTCCAGCTACTCCAATTGCCATTGCCGTATCCATGTTGATTGTATCCTGTCTGAGCATAGGTGCCTTGGCCATATCCCTTCCAACCACCTCCCCACTGTTGTTGTCCCCAACCGCCACTTTGCTGATTCCAATTTCCTTGGGCCTGGCTATTTGACCAATTGTCCTGTTGGCCCCAACTGGACTGTTGCGATGATCCTTGATAATTCCCACTAAAGTGAGCACACAAGTATGGTTTTTAAAAATCACTTACCGAGTCACTCACTCGATTACCAAGAAAATCTGGATCTTAAAAGTGGCTAATAGCCGCTATTACCTCATAGGCCCCCAACCACCTTGTCTGGGCGCGACAGATCGGTTTCTATCGTTTCCTGATGGTCTCCTATCAACTCCAGTTATTCGTCTGTCTGCTCCACGTGCCATTGCAGGTCCACCTCGTCCTCGTAGTCTCCACGGAACAGGAGGGGGTCCATAGCCACCAGTATGCCTCATGTAACCACCCCTTTGCTGTCTCTCTCCTCTCCAACCTCCCATATTGGCGCCGCGCCAAAGATTGCGACCTCTATCTTGATCTTACCCATAAACACATGCCATACAGTATTGCGTAGTTTATGATAAATAATGGTGATTAATAATAAAAGTAATACTCACAATTGTTTCTTCGATCTCGAATGTCTCGGCTGTTTCGCGAATCACGCGTTTCTTTGTTGCTCTCAGTCTTGTCAAGACGCGGTCGTTTCGCCGTTGATTGTTGACTGAATCCAGCATCTTTACCTTCTTTGTTGTATTTCTCAATAAGCTTCTTAGCGTCATCCTCATCAAGACCGATCCACTCCACTGCATCGAAAAATTCTCCCACCGAAGGTGCAGTAAAATTTGCTATTCAAATTGACATCGATTTGCACATCGTTACTTGGTTAATCGATTTTATTATAAATTAAAATAGTCTCATATGTTTTACAAATACAATAAATACCCTTCATTTCTGTAAGATTAGACTCTGAAGCATTTCCTTCGATTGCATTGTGTGTGGACAAACGTTGATTGTACTCCTCGTCCGTTGGTATAACAACGACCGCTTTCCGCTGATACCCGCAGAAATTCCGCATTTTGCGCCTTTGCACGGATGAATATACGTTGCTCTTCTGCATTAGATTAGATGAGATTGTTTCAAAAACAATGTTTAGATATTTCACGATTTAATTATTCAACACACGCATACCTGATCTAATATGTAGTTACGTCTTCTACCACTTGCCACGTCAATCAGTTGGTCGAGTGCGCGGTTGCACCTATCAATAATTTCTCGCTGACAGGTGTTTTGATCTTGATCCGCCAGAGCAATATCCTAGAAAGGAAACGTTGTATTAACAATAAATATTACGTAACTATATATAAAGTTTTATAAGTTTGCAATTTTATGGATATACATACCCCAGTTTTCTCAATTAAGTTATGGAGCGCTAAAATATTGTACAATTTATCTGGATGGTCGGCCGCGTGCTTCCTTGCCCAGGTACTTTTTCCTGCCGCGGGCAAACCGCACATCATTATCACCTCGCAATCCGCCTTCCCGTCTGGCCTACGCGGACCAGCAACTTTGTCTTTCGATTCGACGTTACCGACTAAAATATAATCTGGGATTTGTTCGCGCCATGCCTCTTCTTGACCAAAATTGCAGACGAACGTGCAGTTTTTACTTAAAATGTGCGGAAACAACGGTCTATCACCAAGTTCCTCTTTAGAGATATTAAACGCAGATCCAACATTCTTGCCGTTTACTGTGTAAAATAATTCTACGGTATTCTCGGGCGTCATGTCAAGATAACATCCTACAACATCGTCCTTGCCAAATGGGGAACCGTAGTCTGTGAACTTCCTGTCAGTACCCTGCTGTCCAGCGCTCGTATATGCGTAACTTAATTTTTCCTCGCCAAGTTGCATAGACGTAGAGGGTACTGACCAACCAATTCTAAGCATATGCGAGTGTTTCTCGTCTTTTGTGATAGTTGGATAGTGCTGTGTAATTCTGACTTCGTAATAGACTTTTCCATTTAAGACACCATGAGATGCTCTTGCACCAGCCCACATATCACAGAGATCCCCATCATACATAGGTGTAGCAGAGAAAAATCCATTTTTATTAATAACTAAATTCAAATCTGAATCATCTAAAAATAAAAAATTTTATATATATATATATATATATGCAATATTGTATACATGCAACACATGATTTAATCGAAAAAACTTACACCATGATAAAATTACAGCTGATTCGTCAAGATCTGGTTCATCCTCTGCTTTATGTGGCACAGGAGATACCTGACGAACTTCTGCTGGGCTAGGAGATCTTTTTCTTTTCCTGTCATTGCATTCCATTCGATTTGATTCTTCCGCATCTAATGCAACTGTTTGCTTTAAGATATAGTCTTCGGCTAGTTCCTTTTCCATGGAAATAAAAATAAGTCAATGGATCATAAAAAGTATATTAAAATTATAAGAGGCAAATGCATTCTTAACGCATTGTTATACATTATGATTTATTTTATATGTATATAAAGAAACACATATATTATATACCTGTTTATCTCGTGAAATTTCATTATTATCAACTTTTTCATCTAAATTTTCCATGTTCGCTGAAATGTCCATTTTGTTGTCTTGCGCCGTATAATCATCATCGATAATCTTTTTCTCCTGCTTTAATTCAGGATCACTCGTTTTATCTACGTGATCAGGTATCACATGTGTTGGTTGTTCAACTTCCGGAATGTTTATATTATCCTTAACGTTACATCTACCCTCTGTACGTTCATTTTCTTTCTCAATTGAAATTTCATCTTGACTGCTTTTCTCAAAAACATGTTGTATTTTATCAATATCTTCATCTTTAATCTCTGTTTTCTCTTCCAGTTTTGTAGTATCTTTTGTTTCTGCAGTTAGCTGTTGAATTTTGCCATCTTCATCTATATTAGATATCGTTGCTTCATGGCCTTCCCGAGTTATAGAAAATTGATCTACACATGCAATTGTACTAGGTTTTTCAGACGGTTCTGTCACAGGTACTTGGAAAATATTTGCTCGATACTTATTACCTTCTAAAACATTCACACGTTTTGCCTCTTCTGCCTCATATTTTTCAGATACCGATGAATAAACTTTCGGAAGAATGTTTGGCGCGTCATCTTTTTGCTCTTCTCTATACTTATCAGGAGACATTTTTGACATTTCCTCTTGCTGTTGTATTACAGGTTCTTCAGAGATAGATTCTGATATTGTCACCAACGTCTCGTACGCTTTCTCGCCGTACTGAGATTTGCTCGGAGTAGATTGCTTCGAAGAATTTGGAGTGGTAGACCCTCTCGATGCATTTCTCGTGGAAATTTTTGTCGGAGTAGTCATCGAGGAGCTCCTAGATGCTCTGCTAGGTGTTCTCGGTGGTTGCGACGATCGTGCAGCTTCCACAACTCTCTCTTGTGTTTCTTTCAAAGCCGTATCACCAATATTTTCTGTGTGCAAAGCTGAATCATCTGCAAAAAATATAATAAAATGTAGCTTAGCTGCAGCATTGTATGCTGCAGATTATCGGGTAGGAGATATCGAGCAAAAATAAACTTGAAACTAGAAAATAAAATTTTACAAATTAACATGGAAAATCAAAAAATATGACAGCATGTTAGATCACGTCAAAATATGTTTATGTAAAATAAAGGAGCACAATGTTCAGAATGTTAGTCAACCTCGTTGTCAGATCAGATACATCTTTAATGTTATGACCAATGACGTGCCCATGTAGCAGGGTGACGGTGATGGTGCATCGTTAGGAAGGTATCTCGCCGTGCGATGCACATTGCACATTGCACATTGCACGGTAACGGTACATCAGTAGAGTAATCGAAATAGAAGCGAGTACAAGAGAGAGGCGCATCAGGGACAGGGACAGGTACGACTTACACTCCTGTGGTGTTTCCTCCTCCAGAGCCTTGCGTAGCCGCTCGACGAGCACTGGCTTGTTGCCCTTGGTGTCGAGGCCGCGGTCGCTTAGCGCGGCTCGCAACTCCACCACTTTCAACTTAGACGGATCCATCATACGCGCGCGATATGCCCCGTTAATCGGACAGGCAAATTCATGCACACCTTACGTTTAACGCGAGAGAGAAAATGCTGACGATTCTCACGAAAGACCCATGTACACGCGCCACTGACCCGCGCTGCATACACAATATGGCGGGACGGTCGCAAAACAGTTGGTTACGTAGCGCGCGCCCTTGCTATTGGCTGGCCGCGCCAGCCGTTCCGAACCGACGCCAGCTGCACGGCCAACCGCGAACGCTGTTTCATTCGCGACCAAGAGCAGCGCGCTCGGCGATTGGCTCACTCCAAGGCGGGACGCGCGACTATTGGTTCACGCTGCCCCCCCCCCCCACATTGGCCTAAACGCACGCCGCTCCTGCGAATTTAAAAAGGGCGTACGTGACACACGTTGTATTGTACATACATATTACATACATTTGTCTTCATACACATGTCTTCGTTTTACCATACTTTTACCTTTAATGGAAATCTCAGGCAATCTCAGGAAACGATTAAACTGCCATAAGAGAGTGATCGCGTCATTTACTATAATATATTTCTTGTAATAATTACGCTAACGATACTTTGATAACTGTTGCGGTCCACTTGATGCTACAAATGCTTTGAAGCGTTCTTCTTCTTCTTCTTGTTCTCCTACTTCTTTCTCCATTGAAAAGAAAGAGAAGAGAAATGTTTTGAAGCATTTGTAGTGTGAACTGCAGCTAACTTAAGCCTTGTGTTCACGATGCTAGAAATCGGTCCGAGTTTCGGTTATAAGCCAATCAACTTGCAGCTCTTACAGAAAAGTAGCAGTTTCATTGGCTTAAACCGAAACTTGGACACAGTTCTTGCACTTTTTGCATCGTGGACACCGGGCATCGCTCTCAATGTTCAACGTAGGTTTCTAATTGGCTGTTGGATCTAGTATCGTTTTCATGAAAGATCGACGCTGATGCTGTGTGCGCGATCGATAATACGTATGTATGTACATATATACATACATGCATAATACATACATACATGCAACACATACAGACCATACAGATCAGTATATGATTGATTGATTGGCTATTGGCTAATTATTTAACTATCGCAATGCAAAGTAATTATATTTATACCAAGTTGTATGGATTCGTGCATTTTGTTACATTGCGTTCGAATGCGTCTTGGCGTACTTGATCACTTTTTATTCCATATAAGTAGTGAGACCGAAGAAGCATGAATGCAATTAATATGAACTGGTTGTCTTCAGCAGAAGGAGAATCTTTGGTCCATCACTTTTACGTGAATTCTTCTAAAAAGAGAAGATTCTATGGTGCTATCTATTTGTACTAATTATACAATACAAAATGCACATCGATTTTCTTTCATCAGTTTACTGTTTTTATATGGTTATTCAGGCATTCTGGAGAGACCGTCGTTGCCTTCTTCTATCGAGGAGGTCACTTACAAGATCTTCGTGATAGGCAGGTCTGGCGTGGGAAAGACTTCAGTGGTAGCGAGACTCGCAGGAATCCTCGACTCCAACGGTTACACGGAAACCAGTGGGATAAGAAAAACAAACGTTTTTTGGCCTGTCAAAATCTGGGATAAAGTCGTTTTGTTTAAACTGCAATTCTGGGACACTTCGGAGAGTAGTATTAAAAAATACAATCATATTTTGCCGGTATGTGTGAGAAGCATATATATGCGTACAACTTCTTTTCTTCAACATAATTACATTTTATTAAAAAGATGTGTAAACGACACGATACGATACATTTTCCACACAGGTATGCAAAGATAAAGTTGATGCAATTTGTTCAGTGTTTTCCTTTGACGATGCGTCGAGCTTCAATGACATTCCATACTTGATGAACACAATGACCAATATAAAAGGAAAACCAGCAAACATAGTGATTGGCACAAAGTAGTATCGTTTTACTCGATGATATATTGTATCGTCAAATGGAAGAGATTCGGATAATGATTCAACAACTTTTTGCAGGTTCAAACCTTGGTCAAGCTCCACAATAGATGAAGTACAAATTAAGGAATTCGAAGACAAGTGGAAAGTTAAGGTGATCAAGATTGATGCCAGCAAATTGTCAGTAAGATCCGAAATATTTGATTGCTCGTATCAATTGAATGCTATTTGTAACATTTTATGGAATAGAGATAAAGAGTTTATATCTAAACTGATGGGACAAGTTTAATAACTACAAACAGATGTATTTTTCTACGTTTTATACAAAATAAAAGCACATAAAGAAAAAGAAAGAGAGATATCAATCGTATAATAAATTGTTATTTAAACCTTAGATTTTGTTGGCTGTATCCTCAATTACGTACAGTTGCAAATTTAAACAATCGGTTTTAATATCTTTCAGTGGTAATAGATTTTTATCAATCATCTCTAATGCATCATCTTTAATAATCCATGGGAAATCTTCACATTTTGGATTTTCGCTTAGAATAATGTGTGCAGTTTCATATGTTTGAATTTCGATAGAAAAGGTTGAATTGTCTGGGATGGGTCTCAAGTATGTATCACACATTGATAATTTTAAACAGACTGTCTTCAGTGCTTCTTCTGTTTTCAAATAATATGGATCTCTCCTTAAAATAGAAAAGAATTAATAAATGATTAAAATCGGATAATAGATACATGTATATTTATTATCAATCAACATACTCTGTAAGCTGTGCCTGCAGTTTAACCATATCAAAGACATATTTTTCTATTGGCAACTTGTTCCTGTTGTAGAAGGTAAGATTGATGGCTTTAACGCTCTTTTCATCTTCCTTTATCAATTCCTTGATTGCATTCAGAACATTTGATAAATATTCATTCAATTCTGGATGTTCCGATACATATATCGTAATTCCATATATCTTTTTCTTAACAAAAATTTCCTTAGGATAGATTTTGCGGAAAAATAATATGTGATTAAACGCTACTTCTAAAAATTCCAAGAGAATGTCGACTCCAACTGTAAGTAAATTTTATTTATCTCGATGAAGAGCTGCACATATTACTATAGGTATTACAGGTATGTTATTTGATATTAAAATAGGTTTGGTTCTTTCTTTAAAGCTAGCTCCAATAATTCTTGAATTGTTTTTGTCTCAGCCTCCTCACATAACCTGGTCCAAAATTTTTCCTGGCAACAAGCCACTAACAAAACGATCACGCAGAACGCTGTTCAAATTATTACCAAAATTACAAAGAGCGGCTAAACTTTTGAGACGCGCATAATATTTAGCAATAGATTCCTCCTGAATTTGCTGTAATTTATAAAACTCAATGCGCTTTCGCCAAACTGAAGTTCTGGGAGAAAACTGTGTGTCGAGCAAGTTGCATAATTCATCAAATGTTTTTGATTCTGGTAATTCGGATCGCATAAATCGCTCAATGTGCGGTAACCCGATTTGGAGACCGACGTAAGTAAAACAGTTACACTCTGTTGCCCTGGATATCATTGGCTACAAAGTATTGCCCCAGGCGTTGCCGATATAGCTTCCAATCGTCACCTTCTTCGTAAATTTCCAGACGACCCACATTTCCAAAACGACTACGGGCTGCTGAGCCATGGCGTACGTGCGAGAGTGTCGAGAATAACCTTAATTGTTTTTTCGAATACTTCGGATAATTAGTCCACTTAACCTCTTACAATAAAAAAAAGGATCGAGCACGTTTACCAATTTAGTCTCGTCGCCAATTTGTGATAATGTGGACTATTGAACCATAGGCGAGAATTGCTTGATAATAAAATATGTATTCTCCTCAAGTTACAAATGTTACTTCTCGTACGTTCTTACATGGACTGCCATGACGGAAGCTTTCTACCGCCCTCTGCCTAACCGGTACGCCCGTTAGAGGGGAGAGACCGCGCTTAATTTAAAACTTGTCACGATACTACACTTACAATTAATCATTGTCCTCAAATTTATTTATAACATTTGAAGCAGCGAAAAATAATTATTATTAATTACTGTGTATTGAAAACATTTTGTAAAGGTAAGGTAAGCATTTCCTTTTATTTTGCTTATTTCTTGTTAAAATTATTAAATTTATTTATTTTGCTTCAATTTAACATTTTTATTATTAATGCTAATAAAGAAAAAAAAAAATAAAGTAAAAAAAATTTGCAAAAGATCAACGGGAATCGAACCCGGGCCGGCGGCGTAGCAGCCGCGCGCCTTAGCTGCGCGGCTACGCCGCTTCGTCGAAGCTCTGCGCTAGCGAACCGGTAGACTTGCGTCGCAAAATTTCCAGAATTTTTTATCTCGAAACGGCTGAGAGTTTGCGCGCTAGCGCTTTACTATGTTTTTACTGTTTCGCGCCCTCCCCTTGTAAGTTTCGTTTCATTTCTATTCCTGTGTTATCCTTGTGCTATGTGTTTTTTTTATTTGCATCTCTAATTTTCGATAAAGGCTTTTAACCGGTTGGCGGTGGACGCGTAACGTTTTTTCGTTTAATTTTAATTGTGTAGTTTACGTCGTTGTTGTTTTTCGATAATTACGTACGGTCCAATCCATTGGGACTCGAGTTTCTTTGATCGTCCGCGTTGTACTGTCTCAATCATGTAGCAGTACCTTGTCGCCTACTCTAAATGTTTCTTTATGCGTCCTTTTGTCGAATTGTCGTTTCGCCTTGCTTAATTTTCTGCTGGCGTAGATGTTCGGTTGAACTTGGCCTTCTGGTCCCTGAGGAACGTACGACTCCGGTGACGAAATCTGGTGTCGTGCGTCGCCGCATTCAGCTTATCTTCTTTAGATAAAATACATTGCAAATTTTTTCTAATGCTTTTCGCTCTTTGCTATTTAAATGATTAGTTTGCAATTGTGCGTATAATTTTTTGACTTGCGCTGAAAATGGATTTGCGTTTTTCGGTTGCGTGTAACGTGAGTACGTCAGTTGTGTCACTTACCGGTTTCTCTTTTAGAGCTACGCGCGGTATGGGTGTCTCTACTAATTTTTCCGCGTCGTTGGACATGCTTATCGGGCATTCGAAATCTGTTGGCTCCATCAGACAGTGTCCGATGAACGCTCTTAGTGTAGGTTCTTTACCTTTTTACGATACCAACTCTACTGCTGGGGGGTGAAGTTATCTTCTTATATGGTCGGAGTTAAAATGTAACTCTTCCGATGTGTACCTGCTTTGTGGCGTGTGAGATAACGGCTTTGCGCTTTGTGAGGAAATCATTCCCCAGTATTCCCTGATGATCGATCGGGGAAATCATCCTCTACCACGTACATGGTTATGGCGTACTTTCTGGTTTCCGAGGTCTACGGTTGCTTTTATTTTTCCGAGCGTGTGGATCTTGTGTCCCGTCACTCCGGTCAAAGTCAGGCGTTTTTCTCGCACCATAGTGTTGCCTTTTAAATTTCCTACTTTGATTAGCGTCAGGGTCGCTCCCGAGTCTAATAAGAAATTCGTCTTGTCTTTCTTGGTCTCTTGAATCGGCGGTGGTTATCAGGTTTAAGGTGTGCAATGTTATGCTTTCCCCGTTATCTGGCGGACATTTGATACTCCTCGGCGGCTCGTGCCTTATTCTTCTTGGGTCTCTCGTCTTCTTCGCTGCCGCTGCTGGAGGAAGTTTCATCGCTCGTTTCTCGCGATTTCTTTTTTCTTACCTTTAAACCATTTACTGGCGCCTTTTGGGGGCGTCCGTTTTTGAATCGGTTTGATCGTTCCGTGTTGGGTCGTCCGTTCAGCGACCAACACTCTTCTCGCTTATGTCCGATCTTTCTGCAATAAGTGCACTCGACCGTATTTATCCCGCCGGGCTTGTCCGCTCTCGGCAGCGCGAATTTGCTTGTCGCTCGTACGGCAGTCTCGCCCGTAATGGCCTGTTCTCCACATTTGCGGCACGTATTGCCTCATTTCCCCGGATATCGCGCGTTTTCCGTGTTAAAGTTAGTATGGCGTATTTTTTTGTCCATTCCGCGGGGAGGGGTTCCCTTATTTTTTTCTCGGCGCTGGCGCCGGTTATTGCTTCCTGCAAACGTTCGGTATCGCTGCGCTCTGACTATCATTTTAATGTCCTCGTGCAACCCTATTTGAAAATTACTGCAGTGCTTGCATCTTAATGCTGTCGAGAATCGCTTTTTGCTGCTCCTGCGAGTGCCTTGGCCTTCCTCCATGGCCTCCGTACAATTCTCGCGCTAGCTTTTCGACTCGGCGCCCGAATTCTTGAGCGCTTTCTCCCGGTTTTGTTCAGGGAGTTTAAATTCTAGCTGCAGATGGGTCATACCGCGCTTTCCGAGATATTCCGTTTCCAGCTCGCGTTTTAACTGCTCGAAATCGCGAATATCGCGCGTGTCGAATCCGTCCATGGCCTTTCCCTTGAACTTCGTACATAATATGGCCTCTAGAAGCATCGATTCGTCCGCGGGGTGAATATTTTTCATCGCGTAGGTACTCGCGCTTATAATTCGCGGACGCGCTCCCGGGATTCGCCGTTTATCTCAGGAATCATGTTGCGGGCTTCCTTTAAGCTGAGGAACCCGACATGGTGTCCCGGTTGGTTTCGAACGTCGTCATTCGTTCGCCCGTAGGTAACGTCCAGAGGTCCTTGACTACGTACGCGGCGACCTATTTCGTTGGGACGATCGTAAATTATGGCCTCCACCCTGCTTACGCGGTTCTGTACATCGCGTACTGCGCGAAGAAGTTTGACAGAGCGGTCGAATTCCGCGGCCTCTGCACGGTTTAAGCGGTCCTGCATGTCACGCATCATGTTCAGGATGTCATTAAGCATGGAGTCCTGTGCTACTGGACTTGCTCGCACCGGCTCGGGGGCTCGGCTTTGGTCGATGTCGGACGGTCGCCCGTTAACCGAGGGTCGGAGTCGCGCTATTTCCGCGTTGACCTGCTCGGGTGTCCTCGGCATATTGTGAGTCTCGTCGCGGGGTATATTGTTTTGAGTCGTTCTTCCTTGCTGGCTCATACTGTCCTTCCGCGGACTCTTCGTCTCGTGAATCGAGACTACTGTTGTAGTGTGTGTCACTGTCCCAGTGTAGCCACCACGCGTCACTGTCTGTGGCGTCTGAATGTGCGTTTGCTTGTGTCGGGGTCAGTCTGCCGTCGCCGTTATTATTTTCGCGCGCTAAACTTGCGTCTACTTCGTCGAACAAAAATTCTCGCTCTATTACAACGTTTCGGGTGCAATTCTAGTACCGGCGTGTCATCGTCTGACAATCGCGAGTCTAAATTCAGTCGCACGCGGTCTAACGCTTTGCTATCGGTACGTCTATTTACGCGTACGGGGCTTCGCGAGCTATATTCAATCGCGCGCAGCGCTGGCTCGCTGTGTAAAAATGACGCGTTTTTGACGGGGCGGAATGGGGTGATTTCGCCGTCTGACATTAAGTGTTGCTATCGGCGTACACGATCCGTATCGCATTGCTCGCGAAGTATTTTGCATTCGGCGCTCGCAATATCGAATTGTAACGGACTTACATTAACGCTGTATATCGCATCTTGTCCGCTTTCGCTGAGTCGTTGTCCTGCTGGGCCGCTTCGCTGCCTCGTTTCGTCGCTGCTTTGCTGCGTCCCTGCTTCGCTGCTTGGGCTGGCGAGTCCGTGCGGTAGGTCGGGGCCTTCTCCGGTGTCGCTGATAACACTCGGCGGCTGCTACCGTCGTTTCACTCACTCGGGATCTGGCTGGCTGTTCCTCTCCGGGATGTGTCACCGCCGTTTGATGATCCGTTCCCCTTTTGCAGGCTTATTAGGATGTCCTCTCGCTCGGTTAGCAGATCCCACCGCTGCCACCAATTGTT
>JASTWP010001982.1:0-54262 GCA_030770255.1 Temnothorax ravouxi | reverse complement strand
TTATCTCTCCCTCGCCCCGTCCCCGGTCGCGCGCGTTCTTCTTGTTCTCGCGGTCCCTCCCGGCCCCCGGCCCCCCCGTTCGCGTTATCGCTCACGATCGCATATATTTTTTTTCGCCAACAATATTTAATCGTTTAGATCTTTGCGATATTTAATTTTAATATTATATTTAAGTAAACGATAAACGAAGCTTAACGACAGGGAACGGTAAATGAAAAGGAAATTTTTTAACCATATTATATGCATTTATTTATCATGAAGCGCATCATACACAATAGTATCCAAAGCGTATGCTAATAATTCACAATCAATAATCGAATTTTTATCATAAAATTCACGCAAAATTGTAACTGCGTTACATTTATCGGTGATACAATTTTGACGTAAAATTGTTACAAACTGTTTGAATTTTTCACTTACGTCGTGAACATTTAGACATAATTGAAAATAAACATTCTCGACGCAATGTTCTAGTTCGAACAGGAAAGAGTACAGTTGACGGTTTCATGTACAAGCTTGGTGCCGCACGACGTCAATTTTACAATATCTGCGTCACGTATTTTAACAAGCTCCAGATCTCGAAACGTTAGCGATGATGGTGCCGATGACTGCACGAGTCGCTGTATATCTGCACGTTTTTCGATGAATGTCACCCACGTTGCATGTGGCAGAATTATCCGATTGCCTCGGTTATCACCAATAAGTATATCCACAGAGGATATAGGTCCCGCGTTGATTCCAACATCCAAAAATTTATATGCTGTCGATGTCAAGGCAAATCTCCTTCCCAAAATACGTGGCATGTAACGGGGTTTATCAAAACTGTAAAAAATACAATTACGTTTATAAAAGTTTTTTGCACAAGTATATACGAAAATTAGCGGTACTTACTCATTGTGCTGTTTCTCGCACGTTTCCATCCTGAATCGGAACGTAGTAGTTCGCACCGTGAGTGTTCATCGTATCTAGCTGTTTGCGACGTACATCGAACCATATCGAACTCTCGACTGCGCTCTAGAATCCTCGTAGACCATTTATACATACACAAAACTGCAAATCTTGCAAAAATAGCGCCAATGTACGGCTGCTGCATGGTGACCACCACCACAATCCACATATACGTTAAATGTGATGTCTTTGTCAAGAACATTCGTGATGAGATCACCTCATCGAGCATCAAATATGATTTCTTTTCAAGAGCATACGTGTCTCGCGATGATTTCATCGAACACGTGCAAAACTGCAAATTTTGCAATTTCGCATAAGTCAATGGAGAGTTATTGTTTTGAAGAACATGTCGCGACATGTCTCGCGATGATTTCATCGAACACGTGCAAAACTGCAAATTTTGCAATTTCGCATAAGCCAATGGAGCGTTATTGTTTTGAAGAACATGTCGCGACATGTCTCGCGATGATTTTATCGAACACGTGCAAAACTGCAAATTTTGCAATTTTGCATAAGTCAATGGAGCGTTATTGTTTTGAAGAACTTGTCGCGACATGTCTCGCGACGATTTCATCGAACACGTGCAAAACTGCAAATTTTGCAAATAGCGCCGATGTACGGCTGCTGAGATGAAATTTGATATGATAAGCAAACGATGCATCATTAGTAGAATATAAAATGACGAATCTGGGGGATACGCTCAATAGTCGAGAACTGGAAGTCGTGAGTGCAACAAATGGCGTTAGCAAAGGATCGTGCAATAACATGGAACAAGATGTTGTTGGAGCAATCCACCCTGTTAAATTCGAGAGAAGACTTTGCCGCGTGGGAGCAACGATGCGACGAGTTTATCGAATCGTTGGAAGAACAAAGCCGAATTAAACGGCCACGATTATCGATCGATCAGTCATCGATCGGTCTCAAACAGTCGTTGGTCGCTTGTATCGCGCGACTCGAAGGTTTGAAAGACTCGGTACGTCAACGTTTCGTGCATGTGGGTGCTGGATACAGTGCGAGTGAGACAGGACTCAGATGGCGCGAGATAGATACGGCTTTTAAAATTCGTATATTGACAGGTGCGGTAATAAATTCCAAACACATCGACCCTCATCAATTTCTCAAAGATGCGGGAGACATTGTACTCGATCGTGTGCGGAACGTCATGCAACGACATGGCAATGTAAAAATTAACACAGTGTTTAATGGTGAATTTGTTGCGGGTGACAAACGCGCGAATAAAAGTATCGCAACGAGAAACTATGAACTCTTTCGTGAGTCCGATCTGTGTGAGTGGTACAAGCGACACGTCATCGAGCCTACCTTAGCAAAGCTGGAGGAATTCCAGGAACGTGATAGCGGATGGGCGTTGTCGCGTATACTCAATTTAACGGTAAATGTGAACAAATATAATCCATTGCACGCGGGATGTTTTGTGGAAATACCGCGAAAAATTAAAAAGAAGAAAGCGGTGATAAACGTACGATCATTGGGCAATGCATGTTTTGCATGGTCCGTGGTGGCTGCTCTGCATCCAGCCCAAAAAAATGCAGAACGGAAATCGTCGTATCCACATTACACGTCGGTGCTAAATCTTACGGACATTGAGTTCCCAATGACGTTGGATCAAATTAAAAATTTTGAAAATTACGACATCTCCATCAACGTCTACAGCATCGAAAAAAAAAACAAGGAATTTGTTATCCAACCAATACGGGTTACTGATCGTAAGATGGGCAGACACGTAAATCTGCTGTACATGCATGACGACAACGTGGGACATTTTGCGTGAATCAAGAACCTATCCCGCCTCTTGAGCTCGCAATTGAGCAAAAATAGAACAAAAAATACTTTTGCGATCGGTAAGTACCTATAGTTCTTTTAATAATATATAATATTTTGTGTATAAAAAATTTATAATATTTGCGTTTATTTTTTGCAGATGCTTGCACTACTTCAGCTCCAACGAGAAATTGGAAGCCCACACCGTCGACTGTCAAGAGATGAATGACTGCGCGATCAAGTTACCGAGCGATAACGACAAGTGGTTGGCCTTTAAAAATCACAGCAGGAAGGAACGAGTTCCGTTTATCGTATACGCCGACCTGGAATGTACCCTGGAAAAGATGGAAGCGGATCCGGAAACGTCCAGGTACACATATCAGCATCATCGCGTGTTTAGCATAGGGTACTACGTGCGTTGCTCGTACGACGAGTCGTTATCTATGTATCGGTTTCGTCGCGATAAGGATTGCGTCGCGTGGTTCGCCGAGGAGCTAAGACGTTTAGCTCACGACGTAAAGACCATTTTGTCCACTAATGTACCCATGGCAGATTTCACGCGAGACGAGTGGGAAAAATTTAACAGCGCAACGCACTGTCACGTGTGCGAAAAACCGTTTCGAGCCAGACGACGTGCGAGTACGCGACCATTGTCACCTGACCGGCCGATACAGAGGTCCCGCGCATTCTAATTGTAACTTAAATTATAAAGATTCGCATTGCATTCCCATAGTGTTTCATAATTTATCGGGCTATGACGCACATTTTATTATAACTGAAATAGCAACAGCGTACGAAGGACATGTAGACTTACTCCCAATTACAAAAGAAAAATATATTTCGTTTACAAAAAATGTTCAAAGCACCGAAGATAAGATAAGAAAACGTGCGTCAAATTGCGATTTATCGATTCGTACAAGTTTCTCACCGCTAGTCTCGACAAATTGGCATCTTATCTCAGCAAGGATAAACTGCGAATATTGCAACGCGAATTTTGTAAATATCCGCAGAAAATTTTGATTTGCTGACACGAAAAGGTGTATTTTCCCTATGAATACATTGACTGCGTCGAAAAGTTGGAGGACTTGTGTTTACCACCGCGCGACTCGTTTTACAGTTCATTGACAGGTGACACCGTATCCGAGAGCGATTACGCGCACGCCGTCAACGTCTGGCAGCGGTTCTCCATTCGAACGCTCGGTGATTACAGCGATTTATATCTCAAACCTGATGTCTTGCTGTTGGCCGATATCTTTGAAAATTTTCGCGATAGTTGCGTCGCGAGTTATGGACTCGATCCCGCGTATTATTATACTCTACCGGGTTTTACATGGGATGCCATGTTAAAGCATACACACATCAATTTCGAATTGCTCACCGACATTGACATGATCATGTTTATCGAACGAGGTATACGCGGCGGTTTGAGTCAATGTTCAAACAGATACGCGCTGGCCAACAACAAGTACATGCAGTCGTACGATCCATCGAAACCGTCGTCGTACCTGATGTATTTTGATGTAAATAACTTATACGGCTGGGCAATGTGTCAACCATTGCCATATGCAGATTTTAAATGGGTCGACGACGTAACCGATTTTAATGTTATGGATGTCGCGTTAGATTCCTCGATAGGCTACATACTCGAAGTCGACTTGGAGTATCCACAACACCTTCACGACGCGCACACTGACCTACCGTTCTGTCCGACGCGCGATAAACCACCCGGTAAGCGGCAGGACAAGCTCCTCGCAACATTATACGATAAGAAACGATATGTAATACATTATCGCAACCTGCAGCAGTGTACTCGTCACGGTCTCCGTATATCAAAGATTCACCGCATACTGAAATTCGCGCAATCTCCATGGCTTCGCGATTATATAGAACTTAATACGAAATTTAGGACATTGGCCAAGAATGATTTCGAAAAAAATTTATACAAATTGATGAACAATGCCGTGTTTGGTAAAACCATGGAGAATGTGCGCAATCACGTTGACGTGCGACTCGTGACTCATTGGGAGGGTAGATACGGCGCGGAGGCAATGATAGCAAAACCAAATTTTCATAGCCGAAGCGTCTTTTTCGGAGAATCTTGTAGCAATAGAAATGCGAAAAACTCGAGGTGAAGTTCGACAAACCAATCTACGTGGGTATGTGCATCCTCGATATATCCAAGACATGTTTGTACGAATTTCATCACGAGTACATGTTACCGCTGTATCGCGATAAGTGTAAAGTCACGTACACCGATACGGACAGTCTCATTTATCACATCGAGTGCGACGATGTATACGATACCATGAAGCGCCATATTCATAGATTTGACACTAGCGGAATACGCGATCGATAATACATACGGTATCCCACTCGCCAATAAAAAAGTACCGGGCTTAATGAAAGACGAAAACAGCGGTGCGATAATGACCGAATTCGTCGGGCTTAGAGCAAAGATGTACGCCTTGCGAGTAGATGGTAAAAAAGATACGAAAAAGGCTAAAGGTGTTAAGAGTAACGTCGTAGCTAGGTCGATAACGTTCGACGACTACACGCGGTGTCTGCGCGACGAAATTGAAATGTCGCGACAGCAGGCTTGCATAAGATCCAAACTACACGAGGTATACACCATATCCGAAACGAAAATAGCTTTAAGTCCGTACGACGATAAGCGCTACATTATACCCGGTTCTACCGAAACGCTGCCATGGGGACATTATAAAATACCATTGTAAATATATTATAAATACATTTAGAAAAATAAATGACACATTTGTATGTAGAATATGTTTTTATATTGTAATAAATTTTTACAATACATTATTCTTGTGTATCCATGAATTGTGTGAATTATCAAATCCTAACCACTTTACATAAACCTCATCCCCCCTTTTGCGCAAAACTTTTTCAACGAGATACACGTCGGGATTAGCAACGCGATGTAACTCGTATTCGTAGAAGCCGCCGGCGATGGGTTTTCCGCAGGAATCTTCCAACAGATACGTCACGGGATTAGTTTTCTGCACTTTGACGATTCTAAACACCTCCGTGGTCCAATTTGGCGTGTATCCTTTCTCGAAGATTGTCTTGAATTTACTCACGCGTACCGAGTCGCCCACTTTGAATCGCGCGGGAGCAGCGATCTTTACGTGGCTGTACACCGTTGCTAGGAGCTTGTCGGCGATCGCGGAGGTAACATCGATTGGTCGCATGCCGATAGTTCGATGCTTTCGCGCGTTGTAATCCGATACGAGACCCGGCAGCGAGTCGATCTATTTGTAATTTCCATTGCGCGTAAACATTTTCCACATGTCGTTCTTGAGCGTGCGATTGAATCGTTCGACGACCGATGCCTTCATTACGGAATAGGTCGAATAGTGATTAATATTATGTTTCTTCAAGAGTTTCTGCACGTTTGCGTTGTAAAATTCTTTTCCCTTGTCAGTCTGCAAATTTTTCGGGCATCTTCCGCCGTCTCGAATTATTTTCGCCATCGCCGCGGTAACCTCGGTTCCGCTCTTGGCCTTGAGTGGTATGGCCCATGCGTGCTTGCTCAGCACGTCGATAACGGTGAGTATGTAGTGGTAGCCTCTGTTGAATCGCGTGTATGGACGCATCTCGACCACATCCGCCTGCCACAGATCATCGTATCCCTGCACTATGACGCGTCTTCGAGAAAAATTTCTTCTCGCAGGAGCGTGTAATTCTTCTACCAACCTCCGTTTCTCAGTTGATTGCTTCTTACCAGCCATGACGATGACGCGCAACTGACGCAGATATCAGATGTACGTTCTTATCTATTCGCGATGATTCGCAATTACATCTTTTGAAGTTCGTTTAAGGTAATTTGCACGTTACTCTGGAATGTGGCCATCTTTCTCTCAATTTCATCCTGTTGATCTTTCAAAATTTGCACGCTCTGCTGCACATAACGTTTATTGGCTGCATCGCCATCATCTACAGGCGGTGCTATCCGTCGAATCTTGCGCGATTTCGCGTCAAAGTCGGAGGCGACCATGCAAAGGGCGTTATCGCGCACGTAATTTCTGATTAAACCGCTCCATTGATAGTACGGTTCCGCACCGCCTCTTCCGAGCGATATGCCAAACTTGTTGATCGGCATTTCGATGTTGATTGAACGGATCGCTGTCGCACCATTTAATTTATAATAAATCCAGCCTCGCGAAGTTCCTCGATAATCGACAGGATCTCGTTATCGTGACTGGTGTGACCTGCTAGGCGTGACGCTTCGAGCAATCGAAGACGATCTACGAGCTCGTTGGGATCGTCCCAATGAACATAGTCGATCTTGTTGTCGTTTAATGTCATGGCACGCGGTATACCTTTTCCAGCTTTTTTACCCGATATCGACGATGCAATTATATGGTCGATCTTATTGCCTGTCATGGCACGCGGTATACCTTTTCCAGCTTTTTTACCTGAAATCAACGGCCCGATTATATGTGTGTACTTGTATCCCCCGTTGCCCTTTATTTGAGCGTGAGCATCATAATTGCGTTTATGAACATTCGTCATCAACAGAATGCTCTTGTATGTTTGCATATCGTCCTCCGTGTAGATATCGTCATCGGGATATTTCTTAAAGATTAATTCAAAAAGACCGCGTGTGCCAGCGTATCGTATGCCGTCGATAATTATGTTGTCCTCGTTGTTCACGTCGAAACGTTTATTACCGAGCATCATTCCATCGTTGGTGAATTTAACACCGTACGCGATGTCCATACCGCTTTCTTCATCGCCGCTCAGAACTGCCCCGATGTACTTTTGGCTCAATGGACCCAATTGATCTCGCAACGTTTCTCGACCCTCAGATGTTTGCAACTGCTGTCGAACGGACGTCACGAGTGAGTCATTCGTGGTTTCAAAAACATCTTCGTTTGCGAACACTGTGGGTTGTACGGAAGGCGCAGAGGTTATCGGTGGTTCATTCAATGGACCTTTCGATTGTTTTGCTTTACGCGGCTGTAAAATTTTGGTTATTCCGCTCAAATTAGATGGCACATTTATCGATCTTTTTAATGTAACCGGAGTTGAGGCCATTACAGTGTCGTTAAACGACGCGTTTGGTCGTTGTCGTTTGAGCTTCGGCTCTTCGTCTTCCCACGCTGTTTCTTTTTCAATCTTTGACACATCAGATTCTTTGCCAACGGTGTTTTCGACAATCTGACTTAGAGGCTTGATGATGGGCTTAAAGTGTCTCTCCAACGCGACATCTTCCTCCACTTTGCCAGTTTTCAGGGCGTGATACTTTTTGCGAATTGAATTGCTCGTTTTCGCAATTTGATTTGCTATCCTCTCACGCTCTCTAATCTCCTTGCTGCTGTCCATGTTGCGATAACGTTGTTCAATCGGCACGTCGACAACAACTAACCACGTTTCGGTATCGCAAAGTTGTTAAATTCTTTTCTGTATCGACCATTCGAAATCGCGCTGTCCTTGTCTATCACCACGAATCCATACTTTTGTTGCCAACACGTATGACACAATTTACTGAAATCATCGTAAGACATATCTGTGTTTACGTGATCGTTGTACACGTGTTTCAGATTGGTACCATCCTGTTTAAACAGAATCAATAAATTCGCGTTGTCGCGTATAAGATGCTTCGGTATTTTTGCATATGTCTGACAAAGATAGAAAGAGTCAACGTCCGCGTGCCGGCCCATTGCAAAGTATTCTCTTATCGTATCCTGCTTGTCGCACGCCACGTCATCAAAGATAAAAATAGAATTCGGGAGCACCTCGCTCGGTGGAATGACGTCACTGTTATTCGAGAACGTAAAGTAGCCAATCTCTTCTATCGGTGTTAGTATATTCTCCAAATATCGATATTTCGGTGGTTGCAACGATTTCGAGTACACATACACGTTCTCGAAACGTACACCGTGCGGACTTTCCAGCAAGCTTATCAAGACGTTTGTCTTGCCGCAATTCGACGGCCCGCAGATGATGCCGCGTATAGAAATCGGTAGCATGCCTCTCTGTTTGCGCACCTCTTTCGTTAACGGCATCTTATTGTCAAAGTTTGTCACTTTGATCGTCCGCGATTGTCGTACGAACCGCATTTTACCTCCCCTCCACAACGAATGAAATGCAGTATCGAGAAAGCTGGCCTATTTATAGAGACGCGTAGAGCTGAGATGCTCAGTCGTTAAAATGTTTTTGCTCGTGTCGGATAACAGCGATATTTACGATTTAACCGCCGAGTAGTTAAAGTATATACCAAAGGTCATTCTACTGCGACAGTTTTATAATCACATAGATTATTTGTGGGATAAGCTTCCCGAACATATCAAGGCAGATTCGGAGGTTCAACAATATCGGCGTTGTTTAATACATTATAATTTGCCGTGTCAGCAAACGCACATCGACGGTCCGCCGCCGTTGATAAAAAACTGCGGCGAATGCCGCCGAAGATAGGCCGAGGTCTGTTGAATCGCGCGATAAACGCGCTTCCGATCGAATTACATATCCCCGGCTATCAATTTTGCGGACCGGGAACTCGCTTAGAAACACGATTGGCAAGAGGTGATCGGGGTATTAATCCATTGGACGCAGCGTGTCGCGAGCACGACATAGCCTACTCGCGTAGCAACGATCTCGCAGAACGACACGTGGCAGACAATATACTCGCTGCGAAAGCGCGAAAACGTGTCACCGCGAACGATTCGACTCTCGGAGAGAGAGCTGCGGCTACAGCCGTCTGGGCGGCCATGAAAGCTAAAACGAAACTCGGTATGGGTTTGAAAACGAAGAAAAAGAAGAAGATCAAGCGAATACTTCCGGTAGCGAAACGCGACGGTATCTTATCGATCCTGCCGTTATTAGGGGTTCTCGGCTCGTTGGTCGGCGGAGCGGCGGGAGTCGCAAAGGCCGTGAATGGTAACAAAGCCGCGCGGCGTCAGCTGGAAGAGATGAAACGTCACAATCGTGCCATGGAAGGTCACGGACTTTATCTCGCTCCATACAAACGCGGACGGGGAGTCTCGAGGAAAAAAAAACGTCGATGAGACGCTAAAAATCCCCAAGGGTGTAACTACTAACGTGCAACTGCAACAATTGGCAAAACGTATGCGCATTCCATATTTTAGAGGTATTTTCATGCGCGATTCGTTACCGATCGGCGGTATACGTCGAAACGAGAGCGGTATCGTGAATTTGGATAATACTGAGGGACCGGGTACTCACTGGGTGGCGTACGCGAAGAGGGGAGATCGTGCCATATATTTCGACAGTTTTGGCAATCTTCGACCACCAAGAGAATTGGCGCAGTATCTAGAGAACAATGTAATAGAGTACAATCGCACGCCTTATCAGCGATACGATCAGAGCAATTGCGGACAACTGTGTGTGCGTTTTTTACAGTCGGTTGACAATCAATTTAAAGACCGGCGTTACGCTGTTTAATCTCAGTATTCAGTCAAACATGTCACTGACATTTACGCTCACCGGCAAGAGCAGCATCCTCGCGGTAAGCTACTTTCCCGCCGTGGATTTGAGCGATGGCGATTACGAGCTCGGTCTGACAGATTTTGAAACCTATCACACGATACCGAATGTAAATTCGTCGAACAATAAATTCTATTATGGCGACGACGACAAAGAGATTACCATTCCCGAAGGATCGTACGAACTGCGTGATATAGACATGTATCTGAAACGCGCTCTTTTATGGGACCAACCCAATAATGTCTCGACAAACGAAGATGACCCGCACCCATTGATTATTATTCGAGCCAACAACAATACGATGAAGAGCGAGATCAAATGCGCTTACCGGATAAATTTCACAAAACCGAACAACATTGGATCACTGCTGGGATTTTCAGCGAATCGCGTGCTAAAGTCGCGACAATGGCACAAATCGGATGTTCCGATAAATATAATCAACGTAAACATCATTCGTATAGAGTGTAACGTGACCGCTGGTGCGTACAGCAACGACAAGTACGTGCACACGATACACGAGTTTTCACCGAGCGTGCCTCCAGGATATAAGATATCGGAAACGCCGGCACAGATCATTTACCTTCCGATTATCGTACGGAGCATTTCGGACTTGACGCTTCGCGTCGTGGATCAGGACGGTCGATTGATTGATTTTCGCGGAGAAGAGATCACCGTTAGACTGCATGTACGAAGACAACGGCGATAACGTGAGATGCTTGTACTGAACGAAGCTGAGCAGGTGCGACAGACGAGAAACAAAAAGACAATCCGATCGCCAAAGAAGAAACTCACTGCGTCGAACGTTGAATTTTCGAAATCATTGGGTTTTGTCGTACGAAAATGGCTAATATCTTAAACATTGGTGGTGAACCGATCTTTGACGACAGCGTCGTCAAGATTGAGACACACACGTACAATCCGTACGCCAACACAACGTTTGGACATAACGATGAGATAAGAATACCCATACAACAGCAGGATTTATACACGTTGCCGTGTGAAAGCTTTCTCTACGTTGAAGGACGATTGGTAATAAAGAGAAGGAATGATGAGTTTCAGGCAACGCTTGCGAATAATTGCGTGGCGTTCATGTTCGATGAGATTCGATACGAGCTTAACGGCGTGGAGATTGATCGCAACAGAAACGTTGGAATAACCAGTACCATCAAGAACTACGTATCGCTATCGTATAATGATTCTCAACTCATGCGGAATGCTGGCTGGGACGTTACATCGAGCATACCGGAAGGATACTTCAACTTTTGCGTACCGCTCAAGTTGTTGCTGGGCTTTTGCGAAGATTACAAACGCGTCGTTGTTAACGCTCGTCACGAATTAATTTTGATACGAGCGCGTAGCGATAACAATTGCATTGTAGGAAATCCGGCGACAGAGCCAAAAATCGAATTGTTTAAAATACAGTGGCGAATGCCTCACGTCACATTAAACGAGATCAATAAGTTATCCATGCTACGGGTCTTGGAAAGCGGGCGATATCTTAGTGTCAGTTTTCGTTCGTGGGATCTGTACGAGTACCCCATGTTGCAGAGCACGACCAAGCATTCGTGGGCCGTCAAAACGGCGACTCAGCTAGAGAAGCCGCGGTACGTTATCTTTGCGCTGCAGACCGGCCGCAAGAATATCATGTCTCAAAATGTTAGCGTATTTGATGACTGTAACTTGACCAATGTCAAACTTTATCTAAACTCTGAATTTTATCCGTACGACGACATGAATCTGGATTTTACTAAAAATCGATACGCCGTTCTTTTCGATATGCATGCGCGTTTTCGTAAAACTTATTACGGATACGATTCCATCGATACGCTTTGCAGCTTGTATACATTCCTGATGGAAGGACCTTTTGTTGTCATCGATTGCTCGCGACAAAACGAATCTGTCAAGAGCGCCACCGTGGATGTGCGAATAGAATTTGATTGTAAAGAAAATGTACCTGCAAATACTACCGCCTATTGCCTCATCTTGCATGATCGTGTAATCGAATACTGCCCGCTGTCTAATGTAGTGCGCAAACTCATGTAAATTGCAATATCAGCAGATATTGCGATATAAGATACACTGATGTACCGCGATAAGATACAGATTGCTCCATCGTTTCGTCATGATCGTACCGACGTTTGTCGATCTACAGGGATTCACCGTCGGGATGAAATTAGTCGTGAAAGAGGTGGCGGTTCTGAGAAACGGGACCGTTTTGGCGCATTACATTTTTACATGTCCCATGCCATGGATTCTCCTCGCGAAATCCGACAAATCATGCGCTTTCTGGTTGATTGCGAATCACTATGGACTACGATGGGAGGACGGAAACATCTAATTACATCGGCTGTACTTGGAGAGGACGACGAGACGTCGACTCTTGTGTACGTCAAGGGATGTCAGAAACGAAAATGGCTGGTATATCTGCTTGAGAATAAAGCGAGAAAAAATCTAAAAATTGAGACTTTGGATGCAGATTACGAAGATATCGAATCTTTAAATAATATAGATGTTACTAATACTGTAAGATGCGAAAAACATGTTAAGAATTGCGCATTACAAAATGTATTAAAAATATTTAACTGGTGGTCGCGACACCAGAAATAATTTTTTTTGAAGTAAACTATATATGTATATATAGATGTTTTATTTCCTTTTCCTACATACTTTGTAGTATAATATAGATATTTTAGTTGTTCAAGAGTTGTTTTTAGCTGTTTTTTTAGTTGTTTGATAGCTGTTTAAAAGCTGTTTTTAGCTGTTTAAAAGTAGCGGTTCAATAGTAGTTATACAGATCGCAGTTATACAGATAGCTGTTTTAGTTGTTTGATAGCTGTTCAAGAGCTGTTTGATAGCTGTTTTTAGCTGTTTCATAGCGGTTTAATAGCTGTTTAATAGCTGTTTGATAGTTGTTTTTAGCTGTTTTTAGCTGTTTCATAGCGGTTCAATAGCTGTTTGATAGCTGTTTTTAGCTGTTTTTAGCTGTTTGATAGCTGTTCAAGAGCTGTTTGATAGCTGTTTTTAGCTGTTTCATAGCGGTTCAATAGTTGTTTGATAGCTGTTCAATAGCAGTTATACAGATCGCAGTTATACAGATTTAGTTGTTTGATAGCTGTTCAATAGCAGTTATACAGATTGCAGTTATACAGATTTAGTTGTTTGATAGCTGTTCAATAGCTGTTTTTAGCTGTTTCATTGCGGTTCAATAGCTGTTTCATAGCGGTTCAAGAGCTGTTTGATAACTGTTCAATAGCAGTTATACAGATCAAATCATCGAAAGTCAATGGCGCGATATCGTTTTCAAGAACATACGTGTCTCGCGGTGACTTCATCGCACACGTGCAAAACTGCCCATCGCAGATTTTTCGGCATGCGCAATTGTATGGATGCTGAGATCATGGTGAAATTAGATATGATAAACAAACGATGTGACAATCGTGAGATGTAGAAGGATGCATTTTATGGTACGCTCAGTAGTCGAGGACTAGAAGTAAGAGCAGTCGGTTGGCGTGCTTGTTTGTGCGACTTATACAATTCGTTCGCCATCTTAAGACAATTAAAACATTTGAAACATTAGATTTAAACCACTTAAAACATTAGATTTAAAAGTAGTGAGTGCAAGTGTAGAAAAAAATGGATTTCGAGGAATTGTTTGAGGGACATGAAATAGAAGTTGAAGCAAACGAGAAAGAAATGGAAGTGCTTGAAGAAATAGAAGTGCCTGGAGAAATAGAAGTAAATGCGGCACGGCCGTTGCACGCGGACCCCTCCCGCGGCGAAAACGCGGTCGCTCCGCGGCGCCGGAAAACGCGGACCCCCTCGCCCCGCGGCGCCGGAAAACGCGGACCCTCTCGCTCCGCGGCGCCGGAAAACGCGAACCCCCTCGCCCCGCGGCGTCGGAAAACGCGGACCCTCTCGCCCCGCGGCGCCGGAAAACGCGGACCCCCTCGCCCCGCGGTGTCGGACAACTCGGTTCCCCCCCTTTCGCGGCGCCCGAATAACGCGGTTCCCCCCTCCCCCTCCCCGCGGCGCTCGAAAAACGTGGTTTCCCCCCTCCCCCGGTCTCCCCGACCCGCGGTCCCCCCCGCCCGCGGTCCCCCACCGCCCGCGGTTCCCCCCCCGCCCCTCACCCCCCTCAGATCCCATAGGTTGAGTTAGAACTAACATAGCTTACCTACTAAATAATTTTAGTAAAATGGTGTACTGTTGTAAAGAGTAAACATTTGGCTACAAAATTTATAAGAGTATTTATTGGTCTACATCGCTTTGTTCAACCGGTATAAAGTAAAAACGACAAAGGTGCAAAAATTGAAATATCAAAATTGCCGAGGCAGAGTCGTCACTCTATTCTCGAACTGGATTTTAAATAAAAATACATAATTCCGATCATAAAAAATAATAGGATACATTTTATTAATTGTTTTTTAATATAGAAAATGGAAACATTTATTAATTAAAAACACGATGGCGGAAAATAATTACAAGAAAAGCGCACGATCTTGTGTACCCTATGCTCGCACAAAATGCACTGTTTCTCGTCAGCTCTGTTTTTTGTCATCTCTGAGCACACGCAGCACATATTATCCAAGTCCTCTTCGGAATCCGACCACTGTTGCTTCCTTGACTTTGATTTTCGCCCTTTGATTTTTGAAGCTTCCATGATATCGTACGGCCACGTCATCCAAGTGTGCTATGTGCTATTTCATCATTATTCTTCTTCAGCCAGTCGTTCAATGTAGTTCTCGGGATTCCAAATTGTTTTTTGGCTACTTTTGTCTTATATTCATTTTTTTTACCGCAAGAACTGCCTTCCTGACGGTACTCCTTCTTGACGGAAGTCGTTTTGTGATAGTACGTGCGTACCATTTGTGACGTGACAAAGTCACGTCCCCTGTCCGTATGGTAGCTCGGCCGAAGGAGGCGTCAAGGGTGGTCCACTCGAGAGGTGCAAGGCGTGGGCGTTTAAGAGTAGGTCTAATTATATTTATTGGTTCCGCGAGACTTACAGATTGCGTGAGCAGGCGGCCATGGAGTATTGTAACGACTGGAGTCGCACCGCGGGAACTACGGGTAGAGGCTTGCGGCGGAGGACGGCCGGCGGGCGGGTTACACTGGGACCCACAACCCGTAACACCGTATAACAAGCCCAGCATGGAGGATCCGGGAAGGGAGACACTCCGACGAAGATCCCCGTCGAGGAATAGAACCACCCCCGGGATTATGCCACCGGTCGACGAGCTACGGCCCGGCCAGCCTGGTCATTAAGCAACCGGTCCTTGAGTCGCGGCCTGGTCAGCCGAACTCTGGGCGGATATAAAACCACCGTCGGCGGGTGGCGAGGCAGACGCGAGGGGCGCCCAGATCGGGCGCAGCGCTCGCATAGGGCGCAGCAGGAGACAAGGCTTGCAACCCCGGCGCGCAGGCGCGCGGGCCCAGCGTGGTCCCGCCGGGTCAGAAGAGCAGCACTGTCGCGCGAGCTTCCGAGCGGAGAGGTGTCACACAAACCCCTGCGACCGAGACGACTGGCTGCCGACGAGCGTGCACAATTTGTAAGGCCACTGTTCAAGCACCGTACACACAGTCTCGGGGACTCGCACGCGCGGCCGTCGACAGTCAACGCGCGTTTAGAAGAACGCGTAATTAGAGTCAACGCGCGCTTAGAATAACGCGTAATTAGAATCAACGCGCGCTTAGAATAATGCGTAATTAGAGTCACGCGTGCATCCCGTTCCTGGGATCGAAGTCGGGATCTGTGCGTATGGATGCAGTGCGCGGAGATCGTGTGCGGTTACGCTCCCGTCGTGTGGGATCGCGTAATTAAATGTAATGAAATTTGAGTTGGACTCGAGATTATTGCGAAACGGCAAAATGCGCTTTGCGTAACCGGGTCGTTCTTAGCGAGGTGTCCTTTGCGCGGGCCGGACACCGTATCATCGCAGAGCCGTAGAATGGGTTCCACGTGATCGCGTCGTGGCGTGCAGGGTATCTTTGCGTTGAGTATTGCGGACCTCGCGAGGTATCGGGCGTGATTGCTGATGCCCTTTGCGGGGTTGTTGTAAGCGAGGTAGGTTCGCGTAAAGGCGAACTATCATTCGCATTATTAGCATTTGTGTTAATGCATCTTTCGCATTATTAGCATTCGTGTTAAAGTATCTTTCGCATTGTTATCATTCGTGTTAATGTATCTTTCGCATTATTATTATTTGTGTGAATGTATCTTTTGCATTATTATTTTTCGCGTTAATGGATCTTTCGCATTATTATCATTCGCGTCGATTCGTCGTTGTATCATTCGCATTCCTATCATTCGCATTAATTAGTCGTAATCAGACGTTTTGCCGCTCCCGCGAAGTTCGTGGCGAAACGCGTTGCGGCCGGAATCGATTCGAACACCTATATTATCTATTCGGTTAACTTTATTATTTATTCTGATGCTTTTTATCCCGATTATTTCATGTTTCTACTTTGGTTAAATATATTATTACTTTGTTTATCTGATTTGTGTGCTAATTGTGCGGCGCTCCCTCTCCTCCTCTCCAAGATCTAACAACGATCAAAATATTGAATCCATACCCGAGATAATTAGCTGGGTTAAATTTTGTGTAACGTGGTGCGAGTAATCGCACCTGGCGCCTATACTGAGCTTTAGGGAAATACCTGGTCGAGCTATTATTTATTATTAATAACCTTTACGCCATTCTAATTAAATATACTATTTACAGTGCTATATAGATTTTGTGATTTAGTGAAATTGACGGCGCGCTCCTTCTCGACGGGCGAGACCGACGGGACTCGTCGTCGTCATACATTTTTTTGCAATTGAGAAATACAATGACGCATTTGCAACAAAAAATAGAGTGAAACCACCGGGATAAAGTTGTCACAGTGACGAGTCCGCCCCGGTCGCTTGGTGACAACTTCGCTCCAGACGCAGAATTTGAGTTTGATCGCTCATAAAATATTAGAAATCAACGAAAATAAAAAAACCACTAAATTTGTGTTTAGCATGCATTACTCTTCAGAATCACTTTTCGAGATTTGGAGAGAAAATAATATTTAAAATATTAAAAATTTTTGACGCGCAAAAAATTTCATTTTTGACCTCAAAAAACACGTTTGCCTTAATAAAAATTACAACATGGCATAAACTTTGTTGATCACATGGGCACCATAAGTTTTCGTTTTTTTTTCTTTTTATATTTTGTTTTGAAGGTTTCCGTCGTTGGTCGTGGAGTCTTCTTGGGGTTGGCCGGTCGGGGCTTGCCGCTCGCTACTGTTTGGGGCTCTGGTCCTGGTTCCGTCGCTTGCGCGATGGGACCTGAGTCTATTTGTAGCGGCGGATCATCCGCGGTTGGTCGTCCCCTGGGAGATTTCCGTATCCTGCGGCGGGGATTTCCCCTTTTTTGATGTCTTCCGTGCCCTTCCCCTGGGCCCCGCGTTCGCGTGGGGTCTAGGGGAGAAGCGCGGCTCTTCTCTCTCGCCGAGTGCGTTCCTCCTCGGCCCGGGATGCAAACTCGAGGATTCGAGTCCTTCTTGTTTTGGTGATGGGTTTATGTATCCCCTTTGTATCGACAAGCGCATGGATTTGTGCTCGTGTATAGTATATGTGGAGCCCCTCTCTGGATAGAGGGGGTTTTCTGTTTGTTTAGTTTGTACACGTCCTGTGATAGTTCGTGTACGTGTTATCTATAGGGTGCGACTTCCTCAAGCAAACTATCCCGCAGCCGATGAAGTGATCCTTCAGTGATGTGGCTGTAGATCGGCGTCGCAGCCATGATCATGAGGGATCTCCGAGGTGGTGGCGCAAACGCGTTTCACCACTCGACTAGGGATATCTTCCCTCGGGGATTGAAGCATCCCTATGATTGATCCACCGTGTGATCTTTTGTGTAATTGGTTACGTGTTTCTGGCGCTTCGGCATGAGGACTGTCTCGTTATGTGATATAATACCTTGTTAGTAGTTCCGCGTAACGTGACTATGGTCCAGCGTGCTGTGTTTTTATATATTATATATATATATATATATGTTTCATCTCGAAGGACCAGAAACTCCTCTGGGCTGGCGCCAGACTCGTTTCAATGCGGTGCGGGGTAGGGTGGTTCGCGCTCCGTTTAGGTGCGCGGTAGGATCGTAGGATCGCGGAGCAGGCACATTCAGTCAATTCAACTCGTATTATTTGTACTGTGAGAGAAGGTCTTTATTCGCTGAGGTGTCACAAACACGTTCACGTGAACACCACACTGCTGACACTTGTTATTCGAATGGCCGTGTCAAACGGTGACACGGCGGCTTTACACCAATATGGCCGAGAACGGCGCACGGCGCACGAGGCGCTCACAGAGATGATCGTTGAATGTCTTACACCAACATGGCCGATAACGGCGCACGGCGCACGAGGCGCTTACAGAACTAATCGCGGAATGTCTTGCGCGCGGTAAAACGACCGAACACGGCACTTTACCCGCACAACGTGGTATCTTGGTTTCTCTTGCGAGGGGAGACGGCCGACGGCGCAGATCCTTCGCAACCCGCAAGATTATCCTTAAACTCTCGCGAAGGGTGACGGCCGAGCGCGGCGCAGATCACTCACATTCGGCGAGATTAAACTTGAACTTCGCGAGGGGGACGGCAGCGCAGATCACTCGCAACCCGCGAAGTTGCACGGAAACTCTCGCGAGGGATGACGGCCGAGCGCGACGCAGATCATTCGCAGCTCGCGAGATAGAACGATTCTCCCGCGGGGAGTGACGGTCGAGCACGACGCAGATCACTCGCACGCGGCGAGATTGAATACGGCCGAACACGGCGCTTAACTTTTAACTGAAGAGCACTGAAGTCTCGTTTTAAAATATACTGTCCGGCGCGGGACGACGGAGAGTGTGAGTCGACGCGGTGAACCACTTTATCGTGTTACGAGCGGGCGTTTTATCACGACACGCGGGATGGCAGGCTTATGGCGGACATCTTGTCGCGGCGCGAGCGGAAAATCTTGTCGCGGTACGAGCCCGGATCTCGAGTCGACGCGAGCCAGAGTTGTCGCGGCACGAGCTGAGATCCTGTCGGCGCGAGCGGAGATCTTGTCGCGGAACGAGCGGAGATCTTGTCGCGTGGCCCACCACCCGGTTCGACACTTTTGGCTTTGCAGAGACGGACACGTGTGGTTCACTGGCCGGCTACAGACGTACTCTACTTACTACTTAGCGCTTCCGGCAGCGCCGCGACGCGAGGATGAAGAACCATGCTAATCGATTTTGATAGATATGCGGGTCGATGTTCGAGCGCTCGCGCAATTTGATTGGTCGCGAAGCGCTCCTGGAATCGCGCACGCAGCCGATAAGAACGGGATCGCGGTAGCGCCTCTTCATCCGTCGCGAAGGGCTCGCAGAGCGTGTGAACTCGCTCCAATCCGGAACAATATATATATATATATATATATATATATATATATATATATATAGGGGAAAGGTGTTTTAGTAGGTGCAAGTCCCACATATCCCGAGTGGCCGGCCCCCGGTTGAATGCGCGAGGCATTTCCCTTTTTTCCACGAGAAGCAAATAAAATGGGCACCATAAGTAGCGTTTACTATATTAATGGCGAGTTCACACAACATACAGGTTTCGAGATAACTGTAGTGACGACTCCGCCTCAGTGACGACTTTGTCCCGGTCTCCTCTAACGTTTATCCATTCCAACGTTGTCCATATTTTCACAGAGTGACGATGTGCATGAATCTTTCAAAACTCTTGACTGCGCGCTAAAATTCTCTTAAACTATTTAAACATTCACAAAATTGCAAATTTCGCGATTCGAAGGTCAAGCACCTATGTACGGTTGCTCCTACGGTTTAATTCCGGGATAAGTCAATGACACAATATCATTGTTAAGAACAGCTGATGAAATCACCGAACTCGCGTAAACATTGTAAATGTTGCAATTCGTTGATCAAGCGCCTATGTACGATTGCTCCAATCGTATGATTTAATTCCGAGAAAAGTCAATGGTTCAATATTATTTAAAAACAACCTAACCTCTGAAGCACGGATCTAGCTCGCGGCTGGTCAGGGTTCGGAGTAGGTACGGAGGAAGACATAAGACTCGGTTAAAACAAACAGTTAACAAGGTTTATTTTAATGATTAAGAATACATGAATTAGATCGCGGAGATCGCAGGCGCGAATATCGCAGCGGGAATATGTACAGTGAAGTACAAAGATGTCGGACAGTGAGATCGCGGAGATCATCGAAAGCGCGAATATCGTAGCGAAGATATATACAATGAAATACGCGGAGATATCGGACAGTGAGATCGCGGAGATAGAAAGCGCGAATATTGCAGCGGAGATATATACAACGAAGCGGGATTACGGCCAGTGATTGGCGATGCGAAACGCGGTGCACGGATTTGCGAACGTGAATTTGCGTGGAATACGGCATGCGGATTCGGTGGCGGTTGGCGCGGGAGCGCAGATTCGGATGCGGCGGTGATCGTACGCGGTGAGAATTGTGCGTGAAAACGGTATCGTAGGGCTAAGACCCTTAGCGAATATAAAAAAAGCTTTTTATACCCTGGCGCAGCGATGCGTCAGACTAGGTACCGGATGACAAAGACTCTTGTGGCGAGTAGAGAGTAGCTCTATTACCCTGGTTTACGGCGGTACCGTATCCTTATCAAGGTTTTATCAGACGGGATCGAATCAACCGTCAAGATGCTTCACTTGATGGAGCCAAAGAGAGACTCTCTATTTCCTGGTTGTATTCGAGTTCAGGATTTCGAGATCCGTAAGCAGCGGAGAATCGAACGGATTGGTTGCTGGCTCATGACAGAATCTGATCTTTTTGTAAAAGACCGGCGTTTATATACCCCTCGCCGCCGTCAGGTGACGGCGGGGGTATCGGCGACAGCGACGGCGACGGCGAGCGCCGCGCCGGGTTAAATCGGCGGTACGATCGGGTATTAATCTAATACCCCGACGCCGCGATCGCGTTCGGCGGCTTTCGAAAGTTTTTGGCACCACTCAGCGCTCCGAGTTGGTTGCCGCGGTAAGTCCGTTCGTGGACTTATACGCAAGATAATATAATTTATAAAGGGTACAACGTGCCTTGTCTCCGGCGGATATTCAGGCGGGTGGCATTCGGCTGATGTTCGCCGGGAACGATGCGTTTCGGAGCGCATCGTTACACATTGTTAAGAACAGCTGACGAGATCATCAAACTCGCACAAAAACGCAAAATTTACAAAGATTCTAACATACCAAATAATGCAACATTGTGATATAAAATGGAAAAGAAATACACTCTATCGGTAGTTGAAAACAGGAAGTTGCGAGTACTAGTACATCAAATTATATGTAAAAATTAAAAAAACAAGACCTGTTGGAGTAATCCGCTCTGGTAAATTTGTGGAAAGAATTTAATGTGTGGGAGCAACGATGCAACGAGTATCTTGAGTTGTTGAAAGAACATAGTCGAATTAAATGGCCGCGATTATCGATCAAGATCAAGCAATCGCTAGTCACTCGTATCGCACGACTCGAAGGTTTAAAAGATTCGATACGTCAACGTTTCGTGCACGCAGGTGCTAGATACAGTGCGCGAAAAAACGACGCAGGACTCAGATGGCGTGAGATTGATACCGTCTTCGAAAGTCATATTGACTAGTGCGATAATAAATTCCAAACACGTCGAGCCTCGCTAATTTTACGAAGATGCGAAAGATATTGTATTCGATCGTTGCGGAACGTTATGCAAAGGCATGCCAATATAAAAATAAATACCGTGTTTAATGGTAAATTTGTGACAGGCGACAAACGTGTGACTAAAAGTGTCAATACGAAAAACTGTGAAATTTTTCGTACGTCCGATTTGCGAGAATGGTACGAGTTGCGCGTTATCGAGCCTACCTTAGCACCTCTGGAGGAATTTCAGAAACACGAAAGCGGGTGGGCGTTGTCGCGTATACTCAATTTGACGGTAAACGTAAACAAATATAATCCATTGCACGCGGGATGTTGAGTGAACATGCCGCGAAAAATTAAAATAAAAAAAGCAGTGATCGACGTGCAATCTATGGACAATGCATGTTTCGCGTGGCCGGTGGTCGCTGCTTTGCATCCAGCCGAAAGGGAATTCTCGTATCTCCATTATACACACACATCGGTGCTCAATCTTCAGGACATTGAATTCCCAATGACGTTGAGCCAATTAAAAAATTTGAACATTTCAACGATATCTCCATCAACGTATATTATATTGAGAAGAAGGAGGAACTTGTAATATTACCGATACGGCTCGCCGATAGGAAGAAAACAAGCACGTCAATTTGTTGTACGTGCAACACCCGTGAGACAACAACGTGGATAAAAAATCTATCCCGCCTCGCGCTGAACTCGCAAATCAGTAAGAAAGAGCATGGGAAATACTTTTGCGATCGGTGAGCATACAATTTAATAAAATTATATAATTTTATATTTTTATTAAAAAATTTATATAATATTATTCTTTTTTAGGTGTTTACATTATTTCAGTTCGAGCGAGAAATTGGAAGCTCACGCTGTAGACTGCCGAGAGATGAAGAACGACTGCGCGATCAAGTTACCGAGCGACGGCGACAAGTGCCTGATTTCAACAACTACAACAGGAAGAAACGAGTTCCCTTCGTGGTGTACGCCGACTTGAAATATACCCTGAGAAGACGCGGATGCGGATTCAAATACGTTTACGTACATGTCTCAACATAATCGGATATTTAGTATAGGATAGGGTAACTCCGGTATGTACGCCGCCGCTAAGGGAAATTTAATTTATCGAGTACTATTTACTATGTTTAAGGCAAATGAATTATACCAATAAAAACTTTATACTGTCTACTACCATAAAAAAATAGAAATATGAAATATTCATTCTTTGTATTTAATAAAAAAAACTTTTAGAAACCCTTACATTTTTTTCATATATCCCATAAGGGTGAAATATATGACATTTATAGGTGAAATATACGCCTTATAAAGAATTACAAATAATGTTTATAAACAAGGCAATAAAATGTAATAAAAAAGTAATAAAATGTGTGTCGGATCCATGGTCCGAACGGCACGCCTGCGAGCGCGGCAACCTGTTATGCGCTACCTCGCCCGCCAAGCACAACAACATCCTGCGAGCGCGAGTAATACATGTCGCCGCGGGGCGGCTCTCTTTCGCGAGTTCAAAATATCAACATAAGGGAATATAAGGGCAAGCCTGCCCATGAGGAAATATTCTCTCTCGCAGTAAATATTCCCCCGTGACATTAACCCTTTGAAGCATACATTTTTCTTTACACGGAAAACAGCTAAAATTTGTTACTCGGGGGTTTTCGGGGTCGCTGATCACGAATATGACCTCAGATTTTCAAAATTCAAAATGGCGGATTTAATATGGCAGACCAAATTCGTAAAAAGTTTTTTGCTTAAGTTTAAAACAACCTAGCTTCCGAAGCGCGGATCTAGCTTGCGGTTGGTCAGGGTTCGGAGTAGGCGCGGAGGAAGGCACAAGACTCGTTTAAAATATAGAAAAAAACGTAACAAAGTTTATTGGATTAATATGAGTACATTCAATCGCGGAGTTCGCGGTTACGTATAATAGAGCGTGGACGGCTTTTACGGTATACGTATATGTATATAGATTACGGAGTTCGCGGATCGGCGGGCGGGCGGGCTCGCTGAAGCGCGAGGTACGATCGCGGGATAGGCGACGCGGTATCGCAAAGGTGGGTAGCGCTAAGCGCGCGCGACGCAGGAGTGCGATATCGAACGGCTAAGATCCTTAGCGGAGATAGGGAAGTACTCTCTATCTCCTGGCGTATCGATTCGCGAAAGCGGAGGGCGGCACCGGATGGCCAAGATCCTTGGCGAGTAAGAGAAGGACTCTCTTACCCTGGTTCGCGCCGGTGTCACAAGGTGCAGATGGGAATTCGAGTCAACCGCCGAGATACTTCACTTGGCAGAGGCAGAGAGCACTCTCTACCTCTTGGTTGTTCGACTGTGGGATTTCGGGATTCGTGAGCAGCGGAGAGTCGGTCGGATCGGTTGCTGGTTCACGGAGGAATCTAATTGTTAGTAACATTGCTCGGTTTATATAACCGCGATGGTGGGTCGGCGTGGCGGGGGTATACGCGACGGCAACGGCGCGCGCCGGGACGGAGCGACGGAGCGTTCGGGAAGTACGGCGCCCCGACGTCGCGGTTGCGTTCGGTGGCTCTCGGCCGTTTTCGGCACCGCTCGGCGCTCCGAGTCGGTTGCCGCGCTAAGTCCGTTTGCGGACTAATACACGGGATAGATGGATTAAAAAAGGGCACATCGTGCCTTGTCTCGCCCGGCGGGTGTTCGGCCGGGCGGCATCCGGCTGATGCTCGCCGGGAATGATGCGTTTCGGGGCGCATCGTTACAAGTTTGTACAGAGCGTGGTGAACTTTCTGCGAAACGTGAAGGACGTGTTTCCTCCATGATAGGTCGGACATTAAGATTACGCCCAAATTTTTCACATCACTAACAAAAGAGAGAGGCGTCTGGTTAATAACTATCGGTGGTAGAGTGGTAGTGTCAATATTACTAACATGAGTCCGACTGCCAAAAATGATAACATTGGATTTAGCAAGATTGAGTTTAAAGCTGTTTGCAATGGCGTATTCAAAAATGGCACAGGCGTCTCTAGAGATCAGTTCAAGGCCGCGAATAACATCAGCAGATGAGAAATATATCTGCTTGTCATCAGCAAAAAGCATGTGGTTAAAGAAAGACAAAACCTTGCTAATGTCGTTAATGAAAAGGGAGAACAGCAGAGGACCTAGCACCAAACCCTGAGGAACACCCAGGGACATTGATAACCAGTCAGAGCAATTCCCCTCATCATCGACCACAGCCTGAGAGCGGCCAGTTAAGTACCAGAAGATCCAAGCAATCACGGCATCAGAAAAACCAACTTTCACCAGTTTGATAAGTAGAAAGAGATGCGAGATCGTGTCGAACGCCTTGCTGAAGTCGAACAGAATCATGATGGTAACAAGTCCCTTATCAATCGCCTCCCTGATATCATCAAAGACACGCAGAAGAGCAGACTGCGTGTTGTGACCAGAGCGATATGCCGATTGTCTTGGATCCAGAATATTATGCTCATTTAGATAGTCGGTGATCTGTCCGGCAACAATCCTTTCAAGGATTTTGGAGAGTTCAGGCAAATTGGCAATTGGTCGGTATCTGACGGGGACAACGAAGTGCGAATCTTAGACAGTGGGCGAATTAAGGCCCGTTTTTACTCAGAAGGAAACGTGGAAGACTCCAACGATTGATTGAAAAATGCAGTGAGCCATGATGAGATACTAGGCCAGGCCATACGCAGAACCTGAAGTGGAATGCCATCTGAACCAGAAGCATAAGAGTTGGCAGGTCCAGTCATAATATGCTTAAGAATCATACGAGGTTGTATCGAAGAAAAGACGAACTCAGGACGTTCAGGTGGGCGAGCAGCACGAGAGGTAGCTGAGATGAAATCGTCATAACTCAGCGGTGGTGCGCGGGAGACCAAAGCATAGTGAGCATTTAACCGATCCGGTGTAAAGAAGTGGAGAGGAGAAACAAAAGAAGACTTTACGAGTCCAAGACGAGCTAGCTGTCTCCACAACTTAGCCAAATCAGTGATGGCACTCAGCAAGCTTAAGTGAAACTCACTCTTAGCACGATTAACGTCCGCATTGAGCTGATTCCGAAGGAGTCTATATCTAGCATATCCTAGCAGACTATTCGAACGCTTAGCCTGTTTATACAATGAGTTTCGATTACGAATACGCTTTTTAAGCTCACACGAGAGCCACGGCACAGAGCGCCTCCTAATAACAAATGCCCGAGCAGGCGCAAAAACATAGAGTGCACCGCGTAAAGTCATTCCCCGGTAGGACAACACACGCGATCGCACGGACTCCAAGCAACGGTGGTGAATAGAACGTTAGACGCCGACGTTAATACAATGGCCGACGAAAATAGGTTACCGGTTGACCAAAACCAAGACGCCAATCAGGCGTTAAACTTGAGTAATGAAGCCGAAAGAACGAGAGAAGCACCGACGTTAACGGCTTTAGCGAGACAAAATGCCGAGTTCGCAGAAATGATGCGACATATCACCGAACAGTTGGAGCAAATGAGAAACGCAACGGGCGAAAATCGCGAGTTCGCCGACCATAATCGTAGCGTACGCGAGCTATCGGCCGACCAAGCCGAGCAAAAAATAGCTTCCCGGATCTACGACGACAAACATCAGCGGCATAATGGGCCCATGGAAATGCTACCACTGCAGGTAAGACTTCCACGCGGAGGATGGATCAAGAACCCCTTTGACGAGCTAAAATACAGCGGCAAAAGTGACAAACAGAATCCGATGCAATTTCTGCAAAAATTCGAAAAACTAGCCGTTTATGAGAACGTGCCGGAGAACGAACAATTACACTACTTTGGACGTTGTATGCGTGGTGCAGCCAGCCAATGGTTCGAGCTACAACAAGCGAACGACATATATGAAATCAAACGCCTGTTTACGCAAACTTATTGGGGATGCCAAGCCCAAATGCGTTTTAGACAGCGCGTATATTTTGGCAAATACAGAGCCAACGAAGAAAATATGTTGATAGCGGAGTACGCTTTGGGCGTGGCGCGCCAGGCGAAAACGCTGCTTTCACCTATGACGGACGAGGAGATCGTCCAAACGGTGCGAGAGCATTTTGACACGGATGTGGCCAGAGAGTTGAGGCCATCCGTCGTTAAAACGGTTAACGACATGGTGGACATGTTAGATACCATAGAGAATGAGAGGGAAACGAGACGATTGCGCGGAGAAGCGCGACGCGCGAACCAAAACGGCTACGATAAATCAACCTGCAGCCGTGGCAATAGCGCAAGCAAAGTGAGAGGAACAACGACCAATCGCGGAGGCGCGATCGACCGACAGAGCGACGGACGTCAAGACAACTCCACAAGACGTGACACGGCGAGCCAATCGGCACAGTTGTCGTATAAAAAATCGCCAGGCTGGCGGAAGTTGGAATCACCGGAGGCACGGCGCAAGGGCGAGGTCGACATTGTCGAACTTCCAGATAGTGGAGACGACGATGGCAAACCGAAAACGACGCGATATACGCGCGAACGCGAAAGTAACGCGAGGCGTATCCCAGAGGTCAAGGGAGTACGCGCGACCGAGGGCGTAGAATGGCGGCGATCACAGCCGTAAGTCACGCGGATAATCCCGTGTCGCCCGAAGAAGACCAACGTAGCGAAGATGTCGAATCAAGCAAAGAGGAACAATACAGCGCGGACGAGCAAACATGTTGCGCGATAACACGCGATAACGTATCGCGATAACACGCGATAACGAAACTACGCACGAAACATCCTGCGACGATAAAAAATCGACGGACGAAAGTCCGGTGAATATCATCAGAACGCGCGAAATTGTCCGAGAGCTTGACGAGGAAATAGAGAAGAAGCAGAGAAAGCGGTACGACCAAGCGGACGTGCCGATGATCGAAATGAAGTTTGGTAGTTGCCAAACAAAAGCCTTGATAGATATCGGAGCACAGGTCACGGCAATGACGCGTGCATTCTACGAACAGCTACGCGAGGCAGACGAAGAAATGGAATTGTTACCGATAAAGAAATGCACCCTGAGAGGAGCGTTTTCAGAAAAGGGATCCATTATTACAAGCAAAGTGCGAATCAACTTTGGATATAAAGGTGAAAATTACACACACGAATTTTTCATTGTCGAGAACTTGGCATACGAAATTGTGTTGGGAATCGATTTTCTAGTTAAATATCGCATGGAATTAGCATGCGACGACGAAATCGATGTAAGATTTAGGAAAACCATACACTCCATAATACGATTGAACGCCATGAGGCGCGAAGATGCCATGACGCAGCTGCAAGAAATATTGGATAACCACGCTGAGTTGTTCAACGGCGAAATTGGCCAAGTCAAACATTATAAACATAAAATCGAAATGAACGTTACTCGACCGTATAAACGGAAAACGTACCCAATACCTGAAATTTATATGGACCGTGTCAGGAATTACATCAGGAACCTCGAAAGCAAGGGCATTGTAAGAAAACAGGCAACACAGTATGTCAATCCCTTGGTAGTAGTTATTAAGAAGAACGGTGACATTCGCCTGTGCCTCGACGCACGCGAAATCAACAAACAGATGAAAAACGACCATGCTCAACCACCGACTATCGAGGAAATATTTCGACGTATAGGCAAGAGAAAATGGTTCACGACCTTGGACATAACATGCTTTTTGGCAAATTCCACTAACACCGGAATCCATGCAATACGCCGGATTTTTGTTCGACGGACAGACATACGTATGTAAACGTATGCCATTTAGCCTGAAAACCTCAGGTGCCTCATTTACGAGGACCATGCACGAAGCGTTGGAGGACCAGGAGTTCCTGCTGGTCTACCTCGACGACGACGTGCTAATCGCATCTGATTCGTTGGAAGAGCACCTGATGCACCTTGAATGGGTGTTAACCAAGCTAGAGAGCACGGGTTTTAAACTAAACCGTGACAAATGTGAGTTCCTACGTGAGAAAATCAAGTTTTTGGGACACACGTTTAATGATATTAAGGCCGAGATAAACAAGAAAACCAGAATGGCGATCGAAAATTTCGAGAGGCCAAGGACGAAGAAACACGTACAGTTGTTTCTAGGATTGGTGAACTGGGATCGCCGTTTCGTCAAAAATCTCGCAAGAATGACCAAGCCGTTGGAAGAGTTACTCAAAAAGGGGCAAAAATTCGAGTGGACATCCGAACGCCAGAACGCGTTTAAAGATATTAAGCAAGCGTTTCGTGAAGCGCCTGAATTATATTTGTTTCGACCTGACGCGCGTTACGGGATATACGTGGACGCGGCGCGGACGGGATTAGGCGCGAGGCTGTATCAGTACAGCGGTGACGCGGACGCGGGGGTGCGACAAACGATCGGATACGCGAGTCAAAGCCTGAAGGGCGCGGAAAACAATTATACAGTGACCGAGTTGGAATGCTTAGCACTCGTATGGGCGTTACGTAAGTGGCACACGTTGTTGCTAGGCAGACACGTGCGCGTACACACAGATCACCAGGCCTTGAAATTCCTTAGCACTTGCGTACAAAACAACGGAAGGATCGCACGATGGTTCGCGTTCCTACAGGAATTCGATCTAGAAATAGTCCATTTGCCCGGGCGAGAGAACGAAATCGCCGATGCTCTTTCGCGGAAAGCGGTAAACGCGGACGCGACTAGCGAGATTATCAAACGTATAGCCTTGATACGCGATGAAAATCAGGGAATAGATACCCACGCGTGGATCGAGGTTATAAGAAACGCACAGGAGGACGAGGTAACGCTCCAGGAGGCGAGGCAGAACCATCCGGAAATGGTGTACGAACGCGATGGATTAATCAGAGTTAAGCGCGACGAAAGGGAGAAAGTAGCATTACCCCGCGGAGTAACGTGGAGAATCGCGCGAAACGCGCATCAATTGCTTATCCATTTCGGAACGGATAAAACGTACGACTTCTTGAGGCGCTATTTCGACGGTCCAAACTTTGCGCGTATAGCACGCGACGTAGTGGCGTCATGCGAAACATGCCAAGCTACTAAGTATTACACGAGACCTACTGTGGGAACTGAGTATTATCAGTTACCGGAAGCACCGGACGAAACATTGTCATTGGACATATTTGGTCCATTACCTGCAACTCATTAAGGTTACAAATATGTGTTGGTAATCATGGATCAGTTTTCCAAGTTCGTAAAATTGTTTCCGATGCGAGACCAACGTCTCGATACCATTATGGAAAACTTGGAAGACCGATTCTTCGCGGAAGTAGGTATCCCACAGACCATTTTAACAGACAATGGCGGCCAATTCATGACCAACCGATGGCGTAAATTCGCCGACCAAAAGGGATTTGAGGTTAGGCGAACGTCGCCATACAACCCACAATCCAATCCAGTAGAACGCGTTATGCGAGAATTAGGTCGGATTATAAGGACATACTCGAGCCATAGACAGCATGCGTGGCATAGGATAATTGGCCGTGCGGAGGAAGTGATCAATCATACTCGACACGCGTCGCACGGGTTTTCCTTGACCGAGCAGAATAACGGTGAGAGCGGACATCTTAGCACGATAGACCCCGCACTGATAGTCCAGTCAAATTGTCATTTTACCTGGAAAAAAATCCAATATGCAAAATTCCTTTTGGGGGGTGTTGGGGGCATGTAGAAAAGCTTAACTCTAAGTTGGCGGGACAAAATATGCGTAGGCTTTTCTGCAATCTTGAAAAAACCAAAAAAATCGGTTTTTTGCAATAACTCGGCTCCCTGAAAAGCTACAGAGAAATTCAGGAAGAGAAATTTGTAGCTTTTTTTGCGCATGTTCTATGACTTTTTTTCCTACGATGGATATTTGCCGACATATTTGACGAAAACGACGAAAATAAATAGGTAATCGATCTTAAATCGCTTCTATCTCGTCTTTTACTACGTTTATCGAAACAATTATTCTTATGAAACTTGCAGCATTTTTAAAGATCTTTAATGTGATGGGTGACTCGTTGCATTTCGTTGAAAAGAACGCTCTACAGAGCGACGCAAAGTCACCAAGTCGGCGCGAGCCTACACGCGTGACGCGCGCGATGTAAATCTATGATGCCGCGCGCTTGTGTGTGTGTGTGTGTGTGTGTGTGTGTGTGTGTGTGCGCGCGCGCGCGCGCGTATGCGTGTTTTATTTTGTACGGAAGTACTTTGTGTAGTATTTGATACATTTGTATTTAATTAATACAAACACAGAAAAACACAGAAATTAATACAAAAAAATAATAAATCATTTACAATTTTATTCTGCTAATTTTAAAAATGCTGCAAGATTCATAAGAATAATTGTTTCGATAAACGTAGTAGGAGACGAGATAGAAGCGATTTAAGATCGATTACCTATTTATTTTCGTCGTTTTCGTCAAATATGTCGGCAAATATCCATCGTAGGAAAAAAAGTCATAGAACATAAATTGTAGAGCGCAAAAAAAGCTACAAATTTCTCCTCCTAAATTTCTCTGTAGCTTTTCAGGGAGCCGAGTTATTGCAAAAAACCGATTTTTTTGGTTTTTTCAAGATTGCGGAAAAGCCTACGCATATTTTGTCCCGCCAACTTAGAGTTAAGCTTTTCTACATGCCCCCAACACCCCCCAAAAGAAATTTTGCATATTGGATTTTTTTCCAGGTAAAGCATGATTTCCCGACAATTTGACTGGACTATGATTCCCCGAGAAAGATCCGGAGAACTAGCAGCCATGGGCCGACAAGGTCGAACGGGCGAAGCAACGCCTGGCCGAGGCGGCATGAAAGCGAAAAATACAGGCGGACAAACAGGGAACAACCGCGTACCACGAGGGACAACGCGTGTGGGTCAAGCTTCACCGGAGATCGGACGCCAGACGAAGGATAACCAGGAAGATTCATCTGGTATACGAGGGGCCATACCAAGTTCAGCGGATCATACGTCCGAACGCCTACTTAATCGAGGATCCGGACGGTCAGACCATAGGCGTGTTCAACGCGCGCCAGCTGAAGCCACATCGTGCATCCACGTTGCGAGAAATAGAAGAAGGCGACGAGGGCTACGACGAGGGGCGCGGCGAAAATGACGGACCCGGGAATGACGGGGAGTCGGACGATGACGACAGCTACGCAGAAGACGAATCGGAACCATAGCCGGAATACCGAGAAGGAGGGGCCACCGACGGGTCCGATACGGACGACGGAGAGGATGGCCATGACGACAGCCGAACGGAGAGCGACAGCGATACCGACGGAGGTGATATCCATAATGGGGAGAGACACTACACGAATGGGCGTGAAAGATCCCCGCTAAACCAATCCGACGATGAGAGCTACAGGCCATCGGATACGGATGGCGAGTCGATCGGAGAGGTAGCACGAGAAATCGAGAGAGTAGGATACGTGAGCGAACCCCAGACGAGACGATCGAAATCTCATCATCCAGTCGTTCCACGGAGGAGGGGCAGGTAGCACAGGCGGAGCACAGGCAAACGCCAAGTCCGACGAACCAAGAAATTGGAGAGCCGTAGAGTGCCATCGCTGCCCGTATCCTACCGCCACCAACTGATTCCGAAGAAGAAGACAGTATTGAGCCAGTGCAGCAAGACCCGAGCGAACCCTGGAGTGTGATAGCAAGACGAATACTACCACCACCCACGGACAGTGAGAGTGACGAGTGCGTGTTAGTAAATCATCGCCAAAGCGACAGTAGTGAGATCGAAATACTCGGTGAACACGGTGTGATAACGATAAACGCTATGTGGATCGATCCTAACGACAGCGACGCATCCACACTCAACTACGAAGACTTTTGCCAAGGACTCTGAGGGCAGAGTAGCCTGAGCGAAAATGGCAAGATGTTCATTAAAACTACCAGACAAAATGGCGTACTAACCCCAGTGAGCGAAATGTCCAACGACGAGGAGGAAGGCAAAGAGGAATCCCACGACGAAGCCATCCAGATGGAGGAGGATAGATTCCCCGACGACCTGAAAAAAGAAAATGAAATGAGTGTAATAATCTGCCACGAGGTGACCATAGAACACCAAAAGGTGGATGAAAATCGAGGAAAACGGAGTAGCCAGCACTCCAAAAATGACGGGGAGTAGCCACGCGGAAGGACGTAAAATAAGGAACGCATGTGACCTACGCAACCCCAAGACTTTACAGAGACGTGCGAGAATGCGAGCACTGAAAAGAGAAAGAGACCAACGAGGAAGATTTACAAGCAAAATCTCTTCGCGGGCCACCATCACGAATAAAGCGAGATTCGCGAAAGTGAGACACCCCGTATGCCGAAAGGAATGCGACAGGGCGCGAAAAGATCTAGCGGCAACTACAGGTAGACGGCCTAAGGAATGCGGGCAACGTGAACACGGGAGTACTGCAAGATCGCGTAAACACCGTGAATGGAATACGTGTCGCAGAGTGGGGGCAAATTCGAAATCAGCGATAAAGCCGCACCATCCACGAACAGTCGTTCGGAGCACGTCAGAAGGTACGCACGGTAAACGAAGAAATCGCAAAACCATGGCGCAACCCGAGGCGAGCTTGATCGCGCAAGAGGATGCCGTGATACAGATGCTCCTCCTCCTCAATCCTTTGCCCTTGACAGGGCGTGGTGGCGCTACAGTGATTACACTTTTAACTTGGTCTCTCCAAGCCCCCCGATCCAGCGCCAAGTGAGTCGCCCCGTGAATAGAGCTCCCCACCAGGGGCCGCAGCTGGTCTATCCATCTGTTTGGTGATCTTCCTCTTGGTCTCTTTCCATTAACTTTTCCTTCCACCACAAGCTTCTCCATTTTGTCTCCTCGTCTGGCGATGTGTCCAAAGTAGCGGAGGTAAGCCTGATTAATTCGCTTGAGAAGTCTTGTTCTGATGCCCAGTTCTTCTAGCACCGATATATTGGTCCGGTGTGCAGTCCAAGGGATCCGGAGGATGCGCCGGAACACCGACATCTCGAACCCCTCTATCCTCCTCCTGTCCGCCTGCTTGATGGTCCATGTCTCGGCTGCATAGGTTGTGATGGGAAAGATGAGGGAGTGCACCATACAGATGCTAGACCAGCATATTACGGCAGCCGAAGACCGCCGAGCGATCCAGCGAGTACTGTGCCTGGGCGAAAAAATCGCATTAGCCGCTCTAGACGGACCACCAACGCTGGAGAAAACGGAAAAAGCACAGCTGATCGTGAAGAAGATCGCACAACTGGAAAAGGCGAGGGGCTTTTCCATGGGGAAATGCCAACACCTGCGAGTGCGCGATCCGAATACCGGGGCTACCGTCGCGAAGGTAACGATGACGCTATCGGTGAAATACGAAGATCCAACGGATACAACACCGTTCAGGATCATCGCCGACGTAGAAGGCAAAAACATCACCCTGAACGCAGTGACCAAGGCCCCAGGAAAAAACACCGAGGAGCAGCCACGTGACAGCGACGAGGAGAGCAACGATGATCGTGACCGTGATCGTGAACAAGGCAGCGCGAGCAAAAGTGCGAACGATAATAAGGGGCACAACGACCCGCGCAACGACCACGGGAGTGAAGGAGAAGATGCCGGGGACCAGGACGAAGCGCACGAGCCCACCAGCGCCGACGTTCAGAGCGCACCAAAAACGAAGGGCGAACTCAAAGAGCTACAGCCCGAAAACATTATAGTCGAAATGGATCCAGCTATTCCAGGCACAAGCAGTGGAAAACGGCCAGCCAGAAGGCAGGAGCGCTGAATGGAAATAACAGACCCCGACTCCAGCGATGACGAACGGACAGTCGTATCGCAAACGACCACCCGCCACGAGGTCACGATAACGACGACCTCGGTTCAGCGAGCATCAAGCCGCCGCGCCGCACAGCAGGGGTACAGCCGGATCAGGAGTGTGTTCTCCATCGAGCACGAGGAGGATCTAGCCGTGAGGCGCGATTCCCGCCAAGAACGGGAAGCGAGACGACGATCGGCCTCGAAGGGAAGCAGAAGCAACGACTCACAGGTGCCCCGCAAGTCCCCGCTGACGGGGAGATTGAGACCGACAGCCGCCGCACGACTTCCATGTTCGAAGGCTAAGAGGCAGTTACTGCGAATTATAGACATGGTCACGCTGCAGAAGAAGGCGATGCTGCAAGTGCCGGGGGCTGACCCCAGGTACAACTACACCTTCATCACACGGCAGCAGGCGGCGCTCATCGACGGAGAGGCGATAAGGACCGACAAGGCCCCGTTGTAAATATTAGATATTAAAACATAGCTATAAGGAAGAATTAGGTTAAAGTTTCAGGCAAAACGGCCGATTAGATAATGCGTTATTCAAGATTTTCACTTATTTCCTTTGTTTGGTTAAGAAACAACCACATCTATTTAGTTTATTTTAAATAAAAGACATTTAATTTGAATAAGCGCACGGAAAGCGCAAAACAGCGTTAGCACACGAGTTTTTTTTTTTGTGTTATCTCTTTCGCTGAAGGCACAAACAAAGGTGCGCCCTTAAAAAGACTAAGTTTAATTTTCCTGCCTTGAGAGTCGGAAGTTCTCATTTACGCGGGATTACCGCGTAGGATAAACCCCATCACCATGGTAAGTTTTTTTCAGGAAGAAGGAAACTTACTTACCAACCGCGGCTTAAGTAACGACCAGAACAAGCACGAGCGTTGCCAATGACCAGCACGCATAATTCCGAATGATAACAAATCGACGATAGGGTGTGGAAGCAACGGTTAAAGCGTTGACCACAGCAATTCGGGCCACTTTAAGCGTTGGTAAAAGGAAAATTAATTAAGCGGAAACCTGATCACCATGTCCCGGATGCTACGAAATGATGACGCGTGATATAAAATCGCATGAAATATATGGAAAAACGTGGATACTGACCATGGAAGCATGGCTAGTGCCCCAAGTAAACGAAGGGACCCGGAGGTTGGGAACCCATAAGAATCAAGTCAAAGGCAAGCAAATAAAGAGACACGGTGATAAAAACCGCGCTCCGGTAGGTGGAGGCGCCGGAAACATGGCCAACGTTCTAGCCAAGGTTACAGCGAAACTAGGCATCTAGCCCGCGGAGAAAACATGCGAAACGACAGAAGGGGGCCAAATAACGCGACTCCCGTGAGGAAAGCTCCGCCACCGTAAGTGGAGGCGCCAAGGTAATGGACAGTCGACTGGCTAGTAGCAAATCCAAACGAAGCATCCGACGCGGCAAATAATCGCGCGAATCAGAAATGAAAGGCGGAAAAACCAGAACCCCGTCGGGAAAATTCCGCTGACGCGAGCGGAGGCGCCAATAACATGGCCACGGCGAAAAGGCGCGTAACAGCGGCACGATCGCGCGAATCAACGAATGCGTCCCACGAGAAGCGTGGAGTAAGATCCGCAATGTGAAAACCGTGTACCTGTCAGAATTTGACGAGTTAATGGCTTTGTTTGCGCGCCCGCATACGGCGAACAGATGTGGGTAGTAGGTGACGATGTCTAGATAGTGAGCTCCGTAGTTTTCGGTGTCTACGTGTATTAATACCTTGAATTTGATTTCTAGGTGTCCCAGGTTGCCGATGACGAGGTCCACATAGTGCGCTTCGTAGTTTTCGGTGTCCAGGTGTAATAATACGTTGAATTCGATGTCTACGTGTTCCAGGTTGCCGATGACGAGGTCCACATAGTGCGCTCCGTAGTTTTCGGTGTCTACGTGTATTAATACCTTGAATTCGATGTCCACGTGTCCCAGGTTGCCGATGACGGGATCCAGATAGTGCGCTTCATAGTTTTCGGTGTCCAGGTGTAATCGTACGTTGAATTCGATGTCTACGTGTTCCAGGTTGCCGATGACGAGGTCCACATAGTGCGCTCCGTAGTTTTCGGTGTCTACGTGTATTAATACCTTGAATTCGATGTCCACGTGTCCCAGATTGCCGATGACGGGATCCAGATAGTGCGCTTCATAGTTTTTGGTGTCCAGGTGTAATCGTACGTTGAATGCGATGTCTAGATGTCCCAGGTTGCCGATGACGATGTCTAGATAGTGAGCTCCGTAGTTTTCGGTGTCCAGGTGTAATAATACGTTGAATGCGATGTCTAGGTGTCCCAGGTTGCCGATGACGATGTCTAGATAGTGAGCTTCGTAGTTTTCGGTGTCTACGTGTATTAATACCTTGAATTTGATTTCTAGGTGTTCCAGGTTGCCGATGACGACGTCCACATAGTGCGCTTCGTAGTTTTCGGTGTCCAGGTGTAATAATACGTTGAATTCGATGTCTACGTGTTCCAGGTTGCCGATGACGAGGTCCACATAGTGCGCTCCGTAGTTTTTAATGTCTACGTGTATTAATACCTTGAATTCGATGTCCACGTGTCCCAGGTTGCCGATGACGGGATCCAGATAATGCGCTTCATAGTTTTCGGTGTCCAGGTGTAATCGTACGTTGAATGCGATGTCTAGGAGTCCCAGGTTGCCGATGACGATGTCTAGATAGTGAGCTCCGTAGTTTTCGGTGTCCAGGTGTAATAATACGTTGAATGAGATGTCTAGGTGTCCCAGGTAGCCGATGACGATGTCTAGATAGTGAGATCCGTAGTTTTCGGTGTCTACGTGTATTAATACCTTGAATTCGATGTCCACGTGTCCCAGGTTGCCGATGACGGAATCCACATAGTGCGCTCCGTAGTTTTCGGTGTCTACGTGTATTAATACCTTGAAATTGATGTCTAGGTATCCCAGGTTGCTGATGACGAGGTCCAGATAACGCGCTCCGTAGTTTTTGGTGTCTAAGTGTAATAATACCTCGAATTCGATGTCTACGTGTTCTAGGTTGCCGATGACGAGGTTCACATAGTGCGCTTCGTAGTTTTTGGTGACTAGGTGTATTAATAACTTTAAATCCAAATGTAGGACACGTAGATACTGAATTTGAGGTATTAATACACGTAGACACCGAAAACTACGGAGCGCACTATGTGGATCTCGTCATCGGCAACGTGGGACACCTAGACATCGAATTCAACGTATTATTACACCTGGACACCGAAAACTATGGAGCGCACTATTTGTAACCCGTTATCGGCAACCTGGGATACCTAGACATCGAATTCAAGCTTGATTCATAAGAATCGACTTAAAAATTCCTTAGCGGCAGAACTAAAATTATGTCATGACATAATAAAAATTCGTTGAAATAAAATTATGTCTAGACATAATAAAAACTGGACAAATTAAAATTATAGACATAATAAAAATTAGATGAATTAAAATTGTCTTGACATAATAAAAATTGGATAAATTAAAATTATGTCTGACATAAAAATAAGTCCGCATTTTTATTATGTGTATACACATAATTTTAATTCATACAATTTTTATTATGTGTATACACATAATTTGTTTTCGAATGAACGTAAAACGTATTTGTTACAATATTTATCCATTATTGAAAATCGATATGCGCGACAAAAGCTCTTGTATATCATTATATATGTTATTATTTATTATATATATTTCTATCCATATATTTTCAGTATTATTATTGTTACATTAGAAAAATTATTAGCATTTAGGATACGAATATTTTTCCGTTAGTTTGTAAAAGTTTCATGATTAAAAGGATCATGTCGTATTATTAACATATACCTAAGATTTATAGAATCGTTATTAATTTTATTATATATCTTAATTGCGCGAATCTTAAATGTTTTGTAAAAATTATGCATAATATTTCTATGCAAGGATACTTGTTCAATTATTTTTTCCTATTGCATTTAAGTATAGAAAAATATACAATTTTTATGTGTATGCACTTTATATTTAATGAGCAGGCAATTAAATATATAATATGATTCAATTTGCACTACGTTTACATGACACCGTTAATCGGGTTTTATAACATCGTTAGTTGTCAGGAAGACCAATCGTAATCATTCTTCAGAAGAATGGAATAGTTGTGATTGACTGGCTTAAGAACTACCGATGTTATAAAACCCGATCAACAGTGCCATGTAAACGTAGTCTATGTCTCTTTATTGACTGACATAGTTATATACTTTTAAATCTTTTTCTTTTCTAAAATTCAATTAATTGAATAGCAAAAACTACGTTATCATATTATATACTTTTGGTGCGTAGTGTGCAAATGTATTTTGAAATGAAGATTATATATTTTCTACTAAATTATTTACACACACGTGCGGTTTCAGAGAATCATTTTTCGCCAACTCAAATATGTTTCTACTCAACTGTCAAAATATGAAAGATAATTTTATATAGTTGTGACATTTGCTCGAATTCCCGAAATAATTTTCAAGGATGTGAGTACGAATATATATATCGTACTATTTAATATTTATAATTAATAAAAAATTATAAACGATGCGTTATGTATGAGAAATTTGACAGAATTGCTTTTATCAAATAGAATTTATTTGTGATTAGTTGAAAGAAATAAAAGAATAAACAAGTCAGGTAAGTTTCAGACACGTGTTACAGGTGTCCATCTGTAATTATCAAAAACATCGATACCTGTAAATATCGGTACATATACAATTGCGAACAACATTCAGTAAGACACGCGAATAAAAATAAATAAAAAATTTTACAGTTAACGACTTATTAACATTAATCATGCTATATTGCGATTATGTTTTATGTTAAAATTAAAAAAATATATACAAGGTGTACAACTAAAAGGATTACAGATTATTATTTTTTAAAAACTAAGCAAAATATTAAATTGTTGTTTTCTTTAAAAATAATAGATTGTAACACTTTCAGCTTCATACCTTGTATATCCTGTTTATAAGATTATAAGATACATTGTTTATAAGATTAAGATGCGTAACACACTACAAAAAGGCGTGATATCCGTACAAAATTACCTTTTTAAAAAAAAAGGTAAAAAAGGCGCCAAGTACACGCATAGTAGTGTATATGTTGTTACCCTGTTATGTTGTTACCTCGAAAAAAACAAAGTGGTAGTATTATACCTCCAAATAGCTTTACTCTGTACATACTGTTTATAAAATGCGTAATACTACAAAAAGGCGTGATATCCGTACAAAATTACCTTTTTTAAAAAAAGGCGCCAAGTACACGCATAGTAGTGTATATGTTGTTACCTCAAAAAAAGAGAAAGTGGTAGTATTATACCTCGAAAAAATATAAGTAACAAGTGGTAGACATAATCTTTATATCTCGAAAAATCTCGAAAAAATCTAAGCTGTAGTATCTTTATTTCCGAAAAATTATAACCCAAGTGATACACATCACAAAATTATGTTACCTTATCAAAAAGAAGAGTCGCGCTTCAAGTGATTTATTACAATTACAAAAAAGAAATGATATCTCTTTAAATTACAGCGCCAATTACAGAGAGAACATATATATTGCCTCAAAAAATAAATGTTGCACTACTTTGAAAAATCTTTACATTGTGTCATTAAAAAAAGAATGTATGATAACAATTTTATAAAATTAAAAAATTTTATTTAAATTTCACAAGGGAATACAAGATATTTAAATACAAAGTTTACATGTGTATTTTTTAGTGGTCACAAAGAATTACAGAGGTAACAGTACAAAATAAAAATATTTTATTAAAATACATAAATATCGATAATAATTTCGTCCGCCAGTGAATAAAATCAGCAATTCAATTTATTTTTCGATTATCTGGCGCAATATATACAAGAATGCACAACGTTTCGGCTCTATATTCGAGCCCTCTTCAAGTGCGAACTGAAACAGGAACAGCGAAAAAGAAAAACAATATCAATCAAGACAATGTTAAGTTAACGACGTTATTAAATATTGAGCAATACCTATCATCTACTGACTCGTCACATAATTAGTACAGATTCCTGAGTTCACGAGCATGTTCCCGCATGGCCCTAAAGGTCAGCTGTGGACCAATCTTAATTGTAACACTAATGATATATGAGGAGAGAAAGCAACAATCAAGAAAAACTTACGAATTTCACAATAGGATTTCGCGTATGACTAGCTTTTCGTTGCGACATGTTACATGTATGCGAGTACTTGGGAGACTGAGCGGACAAAGAAAGAAACAACGTGTCCCGAGGTAGAAATATAAACAGTTAAACTGACATGATGACACTGTCGTATATCGTGTTTAAATTCTCCGTATCTTTTTTTAAATTGATCGTGTTTTTATTTTTCTTTATAAAGAACATTTCAGCGATCTCTCTCATTTTCAAGTGAGGTTTTTTGTGTAATATTTTCGGATCCGACCACTTAAAATTGTAGTCATTCTGTATCCGGTGCTTGCTTACGACAGAGTAATTGCTGTCATGTTTTTTAATATCGCTGAAATGTTCTTTCACTCTTGTCTCGAGATGTCTCTTCGTCTGCCCAATGTAAGACGCGTCGCAATTCTCACAATCAATTTTGTAAACCACATTAGTTTCCCTGTTAGTCGCCAATCTATCCTTGCCCCTCCTGATGACAGCACTGAGTTTTTTCGGTATCTTATATACCACGTCACAGCGGACTCTCTCAAGAGTACCCCGTATGCCCGCGCTTAAGCCCTTCACATAAGGGATCACCACACATTTGCGTACATCAATCGTGCTGTCGCGTTCGAAATTTGTAATCGAGTCCCTTCTATTTTCTAATTGTCGCAATCTATTGTTAATATGCTTATTAACCAACTTAATCGGGAAGCTATTATCCACAAGGATATTTCTAATAATATTAATGTTGGCGTGATGGAACCGCTCGTCTGACAACAAGATAGCATGATCCACTAAGTTATTTATACTGTTGATTTTATATTTGAGTGGATGGTTAGAAAAGTAAGATAGCATGATCCACTAAGTTATCTAAGATAGCTATCTTACTTTTCTAACCATCCACTCAAATATAAAATTAACAGTATAAATAACTTAGTGGATCATGCTATCTTACTTTTCTAACCATCCACTCAAATATAAAATCAGCAGTATAAATAACTTAGTGGATCATGCTATCTTGTTGTCAGACGAGCGGTTCCATCACGCCAACATTAATATTATTAGAAATATCCTTGTGGATAATAGCTTCCCGATTAAGTTGGTTAATAAGCATATTAACAATAGATTGCGACAATTAGAAAATAGAAGGGACTCGAGTACTAATTTCGAACGCGACAGCACGTTTGATGTACGCAGATGTGTGGTGATCCCTTATGAAAGAGCTTAAGCGCGGGCATACGGGGTACTCTTGAGAGAGTCCGCTGTGACGTGGTATATAAGATACCGAAAAAACTCAGTGCTGTCATCAGCAGGGGCAAGGATAGATTGGCGACTAACAGAGAAACTAATGTGGTTTACAAAATTGATTGTGAGAATTGCGACGCGTCTTACATTGGGCAGACGAAAAGACATCTCGAGACAAGAGTGAAAGAACATTTCAGCGATATTAAAAAACATGACAGCAATTACTCTGTCGTAAGCAAGCACCGGATACAGAATGACCACAATTTTAAGTGGTCGGATCCGAAAATATTACACAAAAAACCTCACTTGAAAATGAGAGAGATCGCTGAAATGTTCTTTATAAAGAAAAATAAAAACACGATCAATTTAAAAAAAGATACGGAGAATTTAAACACGATATACGACAGTGTCATCATGTCAGTTTAACTGTTTATATTTCTACCTCGGGACACGTTGTTTCTTTCTTTGTCCGCTCAGTCTCCCAAGTACTCGCATACATGTAACATGTCGCAACGAAAAGCTAGTCATACGCGAAATCCTATTGTGAAATTCGTAAGTTTTTCTTGATTGTTGCTTTCTTTCCTCATATATCATTAGTGTTACAATTAAGATTGGTCCACAGCTGACCTTTAGGGCCATGCGGGAACATGCTCGTGAACTCAGGAATCTGTACTAATTATGTGACGAGTCAGTAGATGATAGGTATTGCTCAATATTTAATAACGTCGTTAACTTAACATTGTCTTGATTGATATTGTTTTTCTTTTTCGCTGTTCCTGTTTCAGTTCGCACTTGAAAAGGGCTCGAATATAGAGCCGAAACGTTGTGCATTCTTGTATATATTGCGCCAGTTAATCGAGAAATAAATTGAATTGCTAAAATACATAAATTTTTCTTGTAAAAATACTTGGCGCTGCTAGACCTCGAAATTTTAAATAAATAAACTTATTTTATACTTAATTATAAACCGCATTATTCGCCGTCGTCACGCACACCTATATCACTCGCTCGCACATACACACCACGCTGATAATCATTTTGTTACTCTCGTCGCATTCTTCTCTGAATTATTTTTATTTATTGTTGTCCTTATTTATTTAAAATTTCGAGGTCTAGCAGCGCCAAGTATTTTTACAAGAAAAATTTATGTATTTTAATAAAATATTTTTATTTTGTATTGTTACCTCTGTAAATCTTTGTGACCACTAGAAAATACACATGTAAACTTTGTATTTAAATATCTTGTATTCCCTTGTGAAATTTAAATAAAATTTTTTAATCTTATAAAATTGTTATCATACATTCTTTTTTAATGACACAATGTAAAGATTTTTCAAAGTAGTGCAACATTTATTTTTTGAGGCAATATATATGTTCTCTCTGTAATTGGCGCTGTAATTTAAAGAGATATTATTTGTTTTTTGTAATTGGTATAAATTACTTGAAGCGCGATTCTTTTTTTTGATAAGGTAACATAATTTTGTGATGTGTATCACTTGGGTTATAATTTTTCGGAAATAAAGATACTACAGCTTAGATTTTTTCGAGATTTTTCGAGATATAAGGATTATGTCTACCACTTGTTACTTATATTTTTTCGAGGTATAATACTACCACTTTCTCTTTTTTTGAGGTAACAACATATACACTACTATGCGTGTACTTGGCGCCTTTTTTTACCTGTTTTTTAAAAAAGGTAATTTTTTATACAGACATTATATACTATTCTTTTTTTAACTGACATGAAATGCAACGCTTCCAACATATCAACAATTTTTACTCTTTTATTACACCTGAGAATAATTCTCATACCTTGATTCTGTAATTTCTGCAAATGTTGCACATTTGTTTTGCTAACGCCCACCAAAATTGATCCACAATAATCAAACAACGGAGCAATTATTGCTCTATATACCATACATCTCATATACGCTGATATATCCATACTAATTCTTCGCATAACGCCTAACCTTGCTCCTACTTTTTTACTAATATAATCCACATGCTTCGAGAAATTTAAGTTTTTATCAATTATTATTCCTAAATATTTAATTTCTGTCACAACTTCTAGCTCCTTACCTCTTAGATAAACTTTTAAATTTTCCTCACTGACTTTCTTTCTAACTCTTCTTACTAACATAACTTTGGTTTTCTCCACATTAACACATAACTTATTTAACTTTACCCATTCATCAATTTTTTCCATTTGTTTATTTAACTTATCATTAATTTCCTCAATTGAATACCCTGTTGTGAATATTATTGCATCATCCGTGTTATATGGGATGGCCGGGGTAACTCACATTAACAACACTATATGCAATTGAATACTCGTTCTTTATTAGCGTCTTTACTGCCCACGGTCTCGTGTGTTAATGCCGCTTTTCGTTAATCTAGCAACGCCATCTCACGCTTACTAGCTCACATACCTTTTAGGGCTTATACATGTGTAACATCCTCCCTTTTCTCAGAATAAACGTTTACCTTATAATCTATATTACGGTTGTGCCTTAACGTAAAGTCTTTGGTAATAAGTAGTACAATTGCAAGTTGCTTGAAACCTACTCCATTATATAATCCTTTAAGTGATTCGGTAACTTTCTGTCTCGTACAGGCCTACTTTGCGCTACACTAAGATCAGCACTTGGTTCTGACTTCGTTGCAACAACAGAATCCTCTCGCGACTCCGATTCGGTTTTCACTTTGACATTTTGTTCCGATATTATTTCAACATCATCGTCAAATTCGCTAGGCCCTGCACGGTTAAACTTCTTGACATGTGCTACATTTCGTTTAAACCTCTTTCCATCCGCATTTTTAATCGTTACATTATCACCGGCTCTATCAACTACCTCGTACTTAACGCTTTCATACTCTGGACTTAATTTATCTTGCTTTATCGCTTTTAATAGAACAGTATCACCTAATTTCAAATCACTTTCTTTGGCATTGTTTCGCAAATCGTATCGCTCTTTACTTTTAAGCTTTTTCCACGCATCCCTATCTCTAATAGCTTCATCTAGATTATTTCTGATCCCTCGCAATTCTGGCATTTTAGTTTTTATCTTTCGACCGAACATTAGTTCCGCTGGCGAAACCCCTGTCGATGCTTGTGGAGATGAGCGATACATAAGTAGATAATCTAATATCTCTTGTTTCCAGTCTTTTCGTTCGAGCTGTGCAATCTTTATGCGTTTAAGAAGACTGCGATTTTGTCTTTCGACTTCCCCATTCGCTTGGGGCCAGTACGGCGCTACATGAATAAGTTTAATACCGCACCTAGACATGTATTCCTGCATTTCTTCACTCACTAATTGTTTCCCGTTATCAGATAACGGGAACCGTTATCAGATAACGGGATTAACCTATTCGGATAACCATATCTCGCAAATATATGCTTCAATCTATTAATAATCGCTGCCGACGTAATTGATTGCATTATCTCTATTTCGTAAAACTTACTGTAATAATCAATAATCACGAATATAAAATCTCCGAAAGGCAAAGGCCCAAGGAGATCCATCGCTAAACATTCCCACGAACTATCCGGTAGCGCGTTTGGTTTCAACGGTGAGATATTAGCTGTCTTTTGCACTATTTGGCAGCTCTCGCACGTTTTTACAAAGTTTTCCGCGTCTTTATCGATTCCTGTCCACCAAACTTTACTCCTTAGCCTATCCTTCATCGCAACAATACCAGGATGTCCCTCATGCGCTATTGATAATACTCGCTTTTTTAGCTTTTCGGGTACGACAATTCTCGTTCCCCGTAACACAACATTATTGTACACACAAAGTTCGTCTCTAATTGCTTTTATCCGCGTACTGGATAACGAATCCCAGTTTCCTGTCGCAATCGCTTGCCTAACTTCACCTAACCACAAATCTTCGCGCGATTCTACTTCCACTTCTTCAATAGACATTGCTCTCGGCACACTCTCTTTTGCAACCCACGCGATAAACAATTCGTCCTCACACTTACTTTTCTCCCCCTCGTTATTACCTGTTTTTAATAAACGAGATAACGGATCTGCAATATTACTCTTTCCACTTTCGTATATCACTTTGTATTTAAACATTTGAAGTCTTAGCACCCACCTCTCTATGCGGCTACATGGCTTTGACCTTGGTGCAAATATACATTCTAAGGCTTTATGGTCCGTGACCAATTCAAACTTAATACCGAAAAGCCAATATTTGAATCTTTCACACGCATAGACCAGTGCTAAAGCTTCCTTTTCCGTCTGTGAATATCTTCTCTCATAATCGGTTAGACTTCGACTGGCAAAACTTATAATTCGCCATTGTCGATCTTGCTCCTGTGCTAAAACACAACCTATACCTACCGGGCTAGCGTCTGCAACTACTCTAGTTCTCGCATCCGGATTATAAATACCTAGCGTTTCTGCATCCATCAGCTTATCTTTCAGCATCTGAAATGCGATTTTCTGTGGTTCACCCCACACGAATGGTTCGCTCTTTCGCGTAAGCCTTCTTAAAGGTTCGCTAATTGTCGCCATATTTGGAATAAACGCTGCGCAAAAATTGACCAACCCCAGGAAACTTCTGACTTCTTCTGGCGTTTCGGGTTCTCTGAAATTCTGTACTGACTCGACTTTCGATCGCATTAACCGATAACCTGACCCGTTTACTATGAACCCCAAAAATTCAATTTCCTTAACCGCAAAAACGCATTTATTTTTATTAAGCGTCAAACCCTTCTCTAAGAGTCTGTCAAGTACTTTCTGAGTTTCCGATTATGATCTTCTAAATTCTTTCCATAAATCACAATATCGTCTGCGCTATTTATTACTCCCTCCAGATCTCGTAAAATCTCTTCCAATATCTCTTGAAAAATTTCCGGCGCACAGGTTAAACCGAAAACTAACCTCTTAAATCTAAATAGACCACAATCCATACTAAACGTAGTAATACTTCGCGTATTTTCATCAAGCTCAATTTGATTAAACGCTCCCCGAATATCTAACTTTGAAAAACACTTCGCACCTCTTACTTTATCAAGTAGTTTTACAAATACAGGTAACGGGCTTCGTTGACGAGTTATTGCCTCGTTTACTTCACGTAAATCTAAACAAAGACGTATTTCCCCCGATCTTTTAACTATCGGTACTATTGGCGATACCCAAGGCGTCGGCCCTTTTATTCTTTCGATAATATCATCACGCAACAGTTTCTCTATCTCTTGTTTAACTAAATCAGGCATTTTATAAGGCAATCTTTTTCGCGGCTGAGCAACTGGTTTCACCAAACTATTTATCGGAATTTTAAGCTGAAAATCTTTCAACTTCCCTATACCCTCGAAAAGTTTATTATCTAGCTTAACGTCACCTTTAATGTTCTCAATCTGATTGATTTGTAAGTGTACTCCGACATCTAAAATACTTAACTCTTTTGCCGTTTGAATACCTAAGAGCGGTTGTCCTTTACCTCGGAACACTTTAAAAATTGCCCATGCAGTTTTACTACCGATCTTTATCTCACAATCAAATTCACCGAAAATCTCTAATCCGTCTTTCTTCCTGTATGGAAATGCGGTCTTATTAACCTTACGCGATACACATTTTATTCCTTTTGACTTTAATGATTCCCATGTATTTTCGTCCATAATATTACATCGAGATCCCGAGTCAACTAGAAGATCAATTTCTATTCCCCCTACGCTCGCTGATATTACCTCTCCGTGTTCTAATACGCATATCTTATCTCTTAAGGCGAACGCATATTCGTCGTCGTCTCTTTCCACGGCGTCGCCATCTAGCTGCTTCACCGTAGTTGACTTTCTTCCCTCCTTGTTGGCGCTGCTGTTCGTCTTGATTTCCTTCTTGTCCCGCTTGTCCGAACCATCGCCATGTTTGTCTGCTCGATCTCGATATGTTCTGCACATCGCTGCGAAATGACCCTTTTTACTGCACTTCGTACACTCCTTGTTTCTAGCCGGACATTTCTCGTCTGATTGTGCATGTCCTCGATAACCGCATAATACCACTGGAACTGGAACTGTCTGATTTTCCTCGTGCGTTCTCCCTCTTTGTCGTAATCCGCGCCACTACGTTATTTCCTATAGCCTTTGTCTGAACCGATGCCGTCTCGAACGCCTGTGCAATCTCCATCGCTTCTTTCAGTTCGATGTCACCCTTTTCTAATATACGCTTCCTCACTTCCATTGAACGACCTTTCTCAATAATTTGATCGCAAATTTCTGTGTCCATAGAAGCGAATCTGCAATACTTTGCTTGCTGACGCAAACGTGTTACAAATTGACCGACCGTTTCGTCTTCTTTCTGCGCCATATTTCTAAAAAGGTGTCGCTCGTACGTCGTGTTCAATTTCGGCCTGAAGTAATCCGTTAGCACTTTCTTTGTCTTTTCGTACGGATCCTCATTCCCTATCACCACGTCGCAGTCTGGAATAGCGTAGAATATGTCTTGTAGATCCATTCCGCCATAATGTAAGAGCATGGCCTTCTTCCTTGCGTCTCGGTTATATTTTTACTCAGCAGAAAAAGCTCGAAGCCTCTGAGCCATCTCTCCCATCTTGGATATATGCCGTGTTGGTCCTCGTTCGGATTAAACGCTGCAATACTCGACTCGGATCCATCTCTGCTTCCCTAAATGCAACCGTTCTCCACGATTATTATAATTCGCGATTGTTAATTCAAGCGATTTGTTAATTCCCACGATTAATAATTCGTACGTATCGAGGCGACTATCTATTGAAACAAATATTTCGCGTAATTTATCCATTTTTTAATCAAATTCAAAGCAATCGATAATGTAAATTATTAACTGCTCTGTTCTGTTACAATTTTTATACGGGCGGTAATTACAGAAGTAATATGGTTAATTATTCTTTCTTTTGTAAAATATTCAACATAATTAAATATTTTATAATAAAAATATAAAGAAGTTACTTTGACCATGCAGTCACAAATGGATTTTTCGAATTTTTCTAAAAAATAATATAATATATGTAAACGATTCAAATTACCAATTCTCGGGCATTTGTATCAATGGCTAATAATTATGGGTAAACGCGATAAAATGTATTCATGCGAAGACGGATTGGCTAAATTGTTACATTTTCCGTGATACTATATAGTTATTCTCCTATTATCCGCGTCTCGTTATCGCTGCCAAACAAACAAATATTCCTTGTAAATGGGAATTGTTATTCATGCTGAAAACGACATTCATACAAATGGGAAAAACTGCGTCAAATTTGTCGATTCTCGCCGTGGTATTCGAATGCTGCGTGTTTTTGAGTATCATACAAACGCTTAAAATGCATATAAACAATGGTGTTGCTGATTCGTTATTAAATTTCTCTTATTTCCCGAATATACAGTCTGGTATAAATATAATTGTTTAACATTTTTTTTCTTTTTTTTTTTACATTTTCATATATGATTCTATTGACGTTAAAAAAAGTAGCTGATATATTATTTTTTAAATCAAATTATCAGCTGACGTTGAATACAAATGTCGATCAATTTATATCAAATACACTGTAATATTTAAGTATACCTGTATATTCTTCGAGATAATCATGTATAATATACTTTATAATATATATTCCAATATTGCATCAGCAATATGAAATTTAAGTTACAGAGTCATATGAAAATCGGTAAAAAATGTCAGGTAAGTCTGAAAAAGCTTTCGCCCCGAGGTGCACACGATATTTTTCACAATATCTTTACGGAAAGTTCGACCTCCATGCCTAGAGAGAGGCGAGAGTGGCCATTTCACGCCAGGACGGCATAGCGGGACGAAAGCAACCACTTTCCTCCGAAGGCGGAAAGTGATCACTTTCGTCCCGCTAATGCCGTACTGGCGTGAAGTTGGTCACTTTCGCCCCTCTCTACAGGCATGGAAAGTCGAACTTTCCGTGGAGGTGTGTGAAAAAAATATTACAATTCACAATATTGAATAATAAATTAAAGACGAATAATAAAGAAGGTACAAATAAAATACTGCTCAACGTATCTCGAACAGGATTTAAAATTGTTGCTAATATTGACAATTTTACAAATTTTTCATGCTTCTCAAAATCCTTTCTTTGGAAAGTTATCCTGCCTGATTATTTAGTTATCTACCTGGACCATATTTAGTGCCAAACTCATACAATTGCACGGACGGATGTTGCTGCTGCTACATTGTATACCGAAAGATAATCGATCGTTTATAGCGGCTGTAAATTTCCGCGCGTGTACCGTTAAGAAATATCGCTCGTGGAAATAACCAATTCGTTGTAACGCTGGAAAATTTCATTTCCACCCGTCGCCAAAAAGCGGGAGCGAGGAGGTCCCGCGCCGTTAAATATATTGCTATAATATACGGTAAAACGCGCTAGATTATTCGGCTAATCTCCGCCAAGTAAGTAACACGCGACGTTGCACGGCATTGTACGGCCCCCATGTTGTTTACAATTTATTTCGACGTGGTCAAATATCGGCAAGCCGAAATTTCCAGACAAACGCGCGCTCTCGCATATTGCATATCGAATATTCGCTGTTTGAAGAGATTCTAAAATGCTATTTGCTCAATCTCTACGAATGACGAAATATTTGACGCGCGCCTGTTCCTATACTAAAAGAGAAACGTAACGCATCTCCGCCTAAATATTTCATCGCACACATTCGGTTTTTTACGATTTTCCGCATCCAAATGTACGGAGTGAAAAATCGAAGGGACGGAGCAGCAGCCCGCATCACATTCCTCTTCGACGTTTAATGGAAATGAGAAATTTCGCAAAAAGGGGGAAAAGCGAGAGAGAAGGCTGCGCTGGTAATATATTTTAGTATAATAGTATATATACCCACGATAATATAAATTATATTAAACATCGCCGACCCAATAATAATCCGTAATGACCCTAGCAACTGCACCCACGGGTTTTATTATGTATCGGAGAATATGAAGAATAAGGGGGAGAGGGAATTTCGTGAAGTACCGGACTCGTATTCACATTAATTTTCTTAATTTAAAAGTAACAACGGCGGCTAGTGCCGTTTGCACCTGCTGCTGCTGCTTCAATAATATAGAGATAAAGAGGTGCGTACGAGGTACGCAGTATGTTTTATATATTTTATTTAGCTTGTGAATATATACGATATGTTATATACTATACATAGACACATAGAGAGAGGATAGAACATTAATATATTCATTAAGTACATTATTGCTTTAACTGATTATTGCGTTATTGTTACTTATTGCGTGCATTTTTGTATTTCGTACGCATCCCTAGAAATATCTGCTATAAAGTTCCCGACATTGTTAGAGAGCAATCGAATCTATCTTAACCGTGACGCTTCGTCGTACGAAAAAAAAGCACGAACGGAATTATTGGATGTTTGCTCGTCGGGGAAGTAGCTTAACGGATGAGAACGTGAGCAGACTTCCGATGCCGCAGAAATAAACGGAAGACACGGAAGTTCTCATTCCGCCGCGCTATCCACTCGGGCTATATTTCCCGAACTTTAAAAAGCTGCGGAATTGTCACGAGAATGATCAACGGATCGAATATCGCGTTTCTTCGTGCCGCTAAAAATCTTATTCGCGTAACCAATCGACTTTCGCAATATAAAAAAATCCCTTTCCCATCAGACATTGAAGCATTAGATATATATAAAACATGTCAATGTATATAAAAGGACTTTGAGAAAAATTATATAATATACGAAGTGCTTTTGTGAAAACACTCTAATAAAAACTAAATACGATTTTAAGATCTAATACAAAATACAATACAACGTTAATAAAATGCGTTTTCGTCGTGAAATAATATGTAACGTATGCAAAATACGAAAATGCGAAAGATGAAATAAAAAGGAAAGCACGAGACAAACAATTTTATGATAGACACACGCAAATTTTAGCAGTAACATAAAATCCCCGTCAATTCAAAAATTGCGTGGGCACGACGTAGTTTTTTGCTTCATGTAAATTTCAATTAAAACGATATATCGCAAATAAATATCATACGACCGTTTTATTCTCTCAAAACAACTATGAGGCGGGTATGCGGCCTGTGTTTCCGCACAACGAAATGTTTTCCGCCCTCACCCTCCATTCGCGATTACTCAATTAAATTAACCCAATCCGTCGGCCATACGCCGCGCCGGCCGGTGGCTTCCCTTTTATCTCTTGGAAAACCTTATTGTTCCTTCATTATTGCCCGACGAACATCATACGTTATTGATTGTGTACTATAAACGAGCCGCGTCATGTGTAACAAGAAATTTGGAACATATGTATATATAGGTATACGGATCGTCATGATGAAACAATTAAAGTCACTCAATAAAAGAATTTTTATAATAATTTATTGTAAAAAGGATATGGAATGTATCAACCGTATATAGACATAGAAAGTTAATTATTTGGAATCAAATATAGAGAGTCCCTTGTCCGCAGGTATCTCCCCAGGTTGAAAGAAAACAGTTTAAAACCCGGTTTCGCGCCTATTCTCCGATTCACCGCGTACATCAGCGAAATGTCGTATTCGCTATTGTTTGCTTCGGCGGAGTTTTGGTTGCTCAATGACCAAGCGGTAAGTAGTCCGCGAATAAACGAGACTGTGCTCTCGCCGCGCAATTGTCGTTCATAGAAAATGAAAGCTGCACGAATTCCGTTTAACGCGTGTGTATATGTATATGTAACACGAGTTGCTATAGAGGAATCTCCGATGCTGCCAGAGATGCGATACCTATAACAAAGGCGAACAAAGACTCACCGTCGATCCGCCCGGATCGCGGGGAGATCTTCTCGCAAAGTTCCTAGCGAGCCCGGCGCTACTCTCGACAATGAAGTCGAATGTATCGCGCGTATAGCGCTGCTCGGTTGTATATACCGTATACGTAATAATACACGTGAATACGAAACAAAGTTGTAACATTGGTAAACCTCATCCCCCCTTTTGCGCAAAATTTTTTCAACGAGATACACGTCGGGATTAGCAACGCGACGTAACTCGTATTCGTAGAAGCCGCCGGCGATGGGTTTTTCCGCAGGAATCTTCCAACAGATACGTCACAGGATTAGTTTTCTGCACTTTGACAATTCTAAACACCTCCGTGGTCCAATTTGGCGTGTATCCTTTCTCAAAGATTGTCTTGAATTTACTCACGCGTACCGAGTCGCCCACTTTGAATCGCGCGGGAGCAGCGATCTTTACATGGCTGTACACCGTTGTTAGGAGCTTGTCGGCGATCGCGGGGGTAACATCGATGGGTCGCATGCCGATAGTTCGATGCTTTCGCGCGTTGTAATCCGATACGAGACCCGGCAGCGAGTCGATCCATTTGTAATTTCCATTGTGCGTAAACATCTTCCACATGTCGTTCTTGAGCGTGCGATTGAATCGTTCGACGACCGATGCCTTCATTACGGAATAGGTCGAATAGTGATTGATATTATGTTTCTTCAAGAGTTTCTGCACGTTTGCGTTGTAAAATTCTTTTCCCTTGTCAGTCTGCAAATTTTTTCGGGCATCTTCTGCCGTCTCGAATTATTTTCGCCATCGCCGCAGTAACCTCGGTTCCGCTCTTGGCCTTGAGCGGTATGGCCCATGCGTGTTTGCTCAGAACGTCGATAACGGTGAGTATGTAGTGGTAGCCTCTGTTGAATCGCGTGTATGGACGCATCTCGACCACATCCGCCTGCCACAGGTCATCGTATCCGCGCACTATGACGCGTCTTCGAGAAAAATTTCTTCTCGCAGGAGCGTGTAATTCTTCTACCAGCCTCCGCTTTTCAGCTGATTGCTTCTTACCGGCCATGACGATGACGCGCAACTGACGCAGATATCAGATGTACGTTCTTATCTATTTGCGATGATTCGCAATTACATCTTGAATCATCTTTTGAAGTTCGTTTAGGGTAATTTGCACGTTACTCTGAAATGTGGCCATCCTTTCTCTCGATTTCATCCTGTCGATCTTTCAAAATTTGCACGCTCTGCTGCACGTAACGTTTATTTGCTGCATCGCCATCATCTACAGGCGGCGCTATCCGTCGAATCTTGCGCGTTTTCGCGTCAAAGTCAGTGGCGACCAAACCGCTATGAAACAGCTATCAAACAGCTCTTGAACAGCTATCAAACAACTAAAACAGCTATCTGTATAACTGCGATCTGTATAACTGCTATCAAACAGCTATTAAACAGCTATTGAACCGCTATGAAACAGCTAAAAACAGCTAAAACAACTATCAA